>VWYK01126661.1:0-20384 GCA_013399775.1 Semnornis frantzii | reverse complement strand
ACAACCCCAAAATCCAACCCTTCATTTCAGGTCTTTTTCACAACCAAATCCAAAAGTACGTGGAAATAACTGTCCTGCCCATACCTACCACTGAATCTGAGAAACCATCAAGCATTAATACATCTCGCCATAAGTGTGTACAGCACAGCCACCATCAGTGCTCAAACACAGCCAATGCCTACTGCAGATCTTTCATGTTCAGACCCCTGCTAGGTTTCCTGTATCCAGGCTTTTACCTTGTGACACGGGTTTCTAAGCAAAGTGCCACAGAAGTGTCACAGAATGGTCTGGAAAGGACCTTCAAAGCTCATCCAGTCCAATCACCTCTGCACTCAGCAGGAAGATCCTCAACTAGATCAGGTTGCCCACAGCCTTGCCCAGTTTCACCTTCAATATCTCCAGGGACAGCCCTAAACCACCTCCCTGGGCAACTTGTTTCGGTGTTCCAGCATTCTCCTGTTGCAGAACTTGTTCCTAACATCCAATCTAAATCTGCTCTGCTCTAGTTTGAAGCCATTGCCCTCATCCTGTCACTGCAGGCCTTTGCAAACAGACTTTGTATCACGCCATATTTCAGAACAGAGGAAAATGGAGGGATTTAAAAGTCAAAGCTATGAAGCTAACCACACACGGAGAGTATAGCCAGAGTAACTAAACAGGTTTTTTGTTTAGAAAAATTGACATTTTAGTCAAGTAAATGGACAGATGTAATTTCTCTTCAAATAAAAATCACTCCCTGTCCAGTATTTTCCTCCCTTTAGTGTACTCAGTTTACACAGTGATTTAAGTCTAAGGCTTCTATACAATTTTGAATGAAGAACAAGGTCAAAATATTTCTGCAGCAATCAAAGTCAGCACTTTGAAAAGCAGGGACGGAAACACTGCAATGGGAGTTTTCACAAACACTGCACTATAATTAAGAAAACTTTCAAAAGCTCAAGCTTTAGGCTTTGTCTCATGATGCATTTTGAGTCTGATTATCTGATTTTGTGAGAATTAGAAGCAACACTTCACAAGCTTACACAGAAGAAAACTCCTCTCAATGAAGTAGAAAGTTGGGAGCTACCAGTTTGACTCAGAAAGGTTTATAAAAACAAAATTAAACTCTTGCCTCCATAAATTACTTCTATTCAGCTTGAAAACCTATCTCATATATCATTTTCAGCCAACAAGCTCCTCAAAGGGCAGAGCTCCAGAGCATGCATACTCTCCTGGAGTACGTATTGTTCGTGGAAATGTAAACCACCTGTGATGTTCTTTCCTGGGGTGAAGTTTTAACACAAGGCAGCTAAAGATATCACAATGATTATAAGTTTGCAAGGAAACAGCTAATTAAGCTTTGCCTAAGGAGGGAGAAAGCAACCACAGCTTGAACAACTACAACTTCTACAACTCATCTTTCTTCCCAGAAACAAAACGGCGTGTCCTCCAGGTCCTCTGAAAGGTTACAACTCAGCAAGGCAAACCAGTTTAGATCTCTTTTCAAGTTGCAGGGGTTTTCATGTGCTGTGATTAAATCTGAGTTACAGGGGTAACAAGTGTAGCCATGATTCAGAAGGGATAAGTTTGAGAAACAGGAAGACCATCACAGAATGTATTGGTTTGGAAAAGACTTCTAAAGGTCATCCACCCCCTTGCAGGAAGCAGGGACATCCCCAACTAGATCAGGTTGATAAGTGCCCTACCAAGTCAGACTCTGAATGTCTCCAGGGGCTCCACCATCCCCCTGGGCAACATGTTCCAGTGTTCCACCCCTCCCACTGTAAAGAGCAACTTCTTAATCTCCAGCCTACCCTGCCCCTTGTCCTAGTGCTACATGCCTTTAGAGTCACACAATCACGGCACTGTCAAGGTTGCAAGAGACCTTTGAGATCATCACATCCAACCACTCACCTCTGCACACACTCCATTCCCAGCCTGCTTCTAAACTTCCTTCAGGTACAGGAAAGGCACAATAAAGCCTTCCTGGAACCTTCTCCAGGCTGAACAACCCCAACTGTCTCAATGTGTCTTTCTAAAAAAGGTGCTCCAGCCTTCTGATGATTTCTGCAGCCCTCCACTGGACCCTCTCCATCAGGTACAGGTCGTTCTTCTGTTGAGGGCCCCAGAGCTGGGCACACTACTTGAGGCAGTCCCACCAGAGGAGAGTGGAAGGACAGAATCATCTCTCTTGACCTGCTGGTCACACTTCTTTGGATGCAGTCCAGGGTGCCATTGGCCTTCTGGGCTGCAAGTGTACATTGTTGGCTCACATCCAGATTTTTGTCTACCACTACCACCAAATCCTTCTCAGAAGGGCTCTTCTCTATTTGTACAGGCTTGGGGAGGATGTGATAATGGGGATTGCTCTAACCCAGGCGCAGGACCTTGTACTTGTTGAAGCTCATGAAGTTCACCTGGGCCCACTTCCCCAGTCTTCTGGATGACATCCCTCTGGCATATCAACCACACCACTTAGCTTGATGCCATCTGCAAACTTGCTAAGGGTACATCCAATCCCGCTGGCTAGATCACTGAACATCACTGGTCCCAGTGAGGACCTCTGAAGGACACCACTTGTCACCCATCTCCATCTGGACATTGAGCAGTGTCCTCTGGATGTGAGCACATAGCCAATTCTTTATACACCAAACGGTTCAGTCAACATAGACAGGCGTTGCGGGAGACTGTGTCAAAAGCCTTGCACGAGTCCAGGCAGATAACATCCACTGGCCTCCCCTTGTCCACTGATGTAGTCATTCCCCACTGTAGAAAGCCACTGGATTGGTCAAGCAGGATTTGTCATTAGTAAAACCATGCTGGCTGTCTGGAATCACCTCTCTGTCCTTCACGTGCCTTGTTAAATCTCCTAGGAGGATCTGTTTCATGATCTTGCCAGGCACAGAGGTGAGGCTGACAGGTTGGTAATTTCCAGGGTCCTCTTTTCTACCCTTTTAAAAATAGGTGCCATGTTTCCCTTCTTCCAGTCTCCAGGGACTTCACCTGACTGCCAGGACCCTTCAAATCTCATGGAGAGTGGCCTGACAACTGCATCACCCAACTACTTCAGGACTCTGCAATGCATCTCATCAGGTCCCATAGATTTATGTATATTCAGGTTCCTCAGGTGGTCATGAACATTGTCTTCACTTCTCCTGTTCCCTGTCTTGTGGTCCTTCAACTCAGGAGGTGAGAGGAGTAAGGCTGTCAGTGAAGACTGAGACAAAAATGTTGAGAGCTTCCTCTTCCTCCTCATATGTTGTTACTAACTCACCATTCTTCCTCATTGCAGGGAGTACACTTCCTCAAGTTTTCCTTTTCTCATTGATGTTCCTGTAGAAGCCCTTCTACAGGAAGATCAGCTTCAGCCATGTCCTGGCCCTCCTGACCTCATCCCTACACAATCAGGCAGCATCTCTATGCTCTACCCACAATACCTGCTTGAACTGCCTGTATAGTTCCTTCATGCTCTTTATTTCAAAAAGCACATCTCAGTTCAGTCATCCCTTCCTTGTCTGATCTCTCACATCTGGGGATTGAGAGCTCCTGCACTCTGTGGAAAGCATCCTCAAGGACATGCCAGCTCTGTTCTGCTCCCTTCCTCCTGAGGGCCATTTCCCATGGGGTCCTCCTGACTATCCCCTCAAAGAGCTGGGAAGTTTGCTTTTCTAAAATTCAGAGTTTTGACTGTGCTGTTCGTCTGACTCCCATCCGTTAGGGTTGAGAACTCCACCAGTGTGATCATTGCATCCCAGGAAGCCTCCAGCCTTGGCATCACTAATGAACTTGCCTGCATTGATGACCATCAGATTCAGTACTGCACCCCCTTGGGCAGGGCTGTCTATTACCTGTCTTAAGAAGTTATCTATCATCAAGGCATTCCAGGAGTCCCCTGGATTGCCTACAGCTCACCATGCTACTTTTGCAGCAGGCAGACATAAGCCATCGGGCTGATGCCTTCTGCAGCTGGAGTAAGGCAGCTCCTTCAGCGGGCTTTCTCTGATCTGTGGCCTGTAGCAAAACCACAAGGTTCTCATTGTCTTGGTCTCCAATTCCCATAAGCTTTCAGCTTTGCTCATGGCTACTCTTTAGGGACATCTCTTCACACTGTATCCATTTCTCAGCATATAGAGCAACACCTCCTCCCCTCCTTCCTACCCTGTGCCTTCTGAAAAGCTTGTAGCCATTGATAGCCACACTCCAGTCACAGAATTCATCCCACCGAATATCAGCAATGGCCTCTGCATCACAGCTTTCCAGCAGCAGTCAGTTTCAGCTCCTCCTGTTTGTTCCCCATGTTCTGTGTGCTTGTGTAGAGACACTTCAACTGAAAACAAATCCAGCTGGAAACAGTCCTGTGTCCAGGAAAGCACATACTGCTCTGATTATAAAATACATTTACTCATCTTCACAGCAGCAAGATGAAAGATACTGAAAACATGCTGGACAAGATAAAGCAACAACTAAATTCAGTCAGCATTAGTGTCAACCAGTTTGTGTTCAGTCTTAAGTCTCTACCCCTTCCCAGTTTATGTTTAATCCCCACTTTTTGCCAGAGGAGGGCCATGAAGATGATCGGAGGGCTGCAGTAGCTCTCCTATGAGGACAGGCTGAGAGAGTTGGGGCTTTTCAGCCTGGAGAAGAGAAGGCTTTGAGGAGACCTTGGAGTGGCCTTCCAGTATCTGAAGGGGGCTACGGGAGGGCTGGGGAGGGACTATTTACAAGGTCTTGTAATGACAGGATGAGGGACAATGGGTTTAAACTGGTAGAGGGGAGATTTAGACTGGATGTTAGGAGGAAGTTCTTTGCAGTGAAGGTGGTGAGACACTGGCACAGGTTGCCCAGGGAGGTTGTGGCTGCTCCCTCCCTGGAGGTGTTCCAAGGCCAGGCTGGATGAGGCCTTGAGTGAGCTGTACTAGTGGGAGGTGTCCTTGCCCATGCCAGGGGGTTGGAACAGGATGATCCTTGAGGTCCCTTCCAACCTTACCATTCTATGATTTTAAAAAGAAAGTTATTGCGGCCTCTATAGAGCCTTCATTATGAGGAGGTCTACTTCACTGCAATAGAAAATTTGTCTGTTTCCAAGCATTTCTTGAATTGTCAGCTAAGGCTGCATCACTCAAGTGGCACAGCAAAGCAAGCTGCTCCAGTATTTTTGCTTCTCTTTTTTTCACTGCTCCTCTAGAATGACAGCAGATGCCCTGCTGGCTAACCTCCTCCTTTCCAATTCTGCACTCCAGGGAAATCGATGCACTTCCATTGCACACACTTACATCACCATCTACCAATCAAGCAAAACAGAGTGCTCAGTTCACCCATTAACCTACCTGTTCTCTGGCAGACAGCTAAAGAGGTGCAAGTATAAGGCAAGAATCATATCTCATCATAAAGATCAGCACAGCAGCAGACAAGTGTAACTCAAGGGAGCCAAGAGGCTCTTAGCTGAAATCCTTGGAGCACGCGCAGACACTTCTGTGACAAACTAATACTATTATTTTTTTCTTCCTCCCGCCATCATGCATACAGAGGGTGGTGGGCAGATGGAACCTTTGTGATGTGGCAGTTTGCATTCTCTTGCTAGAATAGATTATGTCAGGAACATATGTTTTAGCAAACACTATGTTCAGTCAAGAAGAATACCCAGAACTGGTACAAACTTCGAAAAAAAAAAAAATATTCTGACCACAATGTGGCAAGGCTGGAGCAGAAAGGGAAAACAGGGGAAAGCAATTTTGTTTTGAGATCTATTTTAAGTTTACATCTCTGGGCAGAACAGTTTTTAGCCTTGCTACCCTCAGTAAGAAGGTAGTGGGTCCAGAAGAGAACTTCAGGACCAGTTCCTATAATTTGGTGTGGGTTTTCTCCTAAGGAATTTGCATGAATAGAGCTGTCTAGCTTTGCATAGAGCATGAATGTGGGGGAAGGTGGAAAAATACGTGAGTGGGTTGGAGAAGACACTAAGAAAACTGTAGCTCAAGTACTGCTTGCAAATGCTGCACCACATTAAGACAATCTCCTCAGCTGCTAGGGCAAATTATTCAATTAAATCCCAAGCAACAGCAACAGCGGTGGAGAGAAGTGTTATACCCTCTCTGAAGGCAGACAAAAGGAGAAGGATGTTCCATGCAAAGCTCCTAAGAGAACAGAGGTAGTCTTTAGTTTTCCCCTGGAATAAAGGGCTTCACTGCCAACTGCAGTAAAGGAATCATAGAATGGTCCAGGCTCAAAGGGACTTCCAAAGGTCATCTAGTCCTACCTGCCCACCAGCCCACACTCAGCAGGGACATCCTCAACTAGATCAGGTTGCCCACAGCCCTGTCCAGCCTCACCTTCAGTATCTCCAGGGATGGGCCTTAACAACCTCCCTGGGCAACCTGTTCCAGTGCTCCACTACCCTCCCGGTGCAGAACCTAACATCCCATCTAAATCTGCTCTGAAGCCATTGCCCTCGTCCTGTTCCTGCAAGCCTTTACAAACAGTCTCTCTGCAGCCTTCTTGTAGCCCCCTTCAGGTACTAGTAGGCTATTAGGTCTCCCTGGAACCTTCTCTTCTCCCCAGCTCCTTCAGTCTGTCTTTGCAGCAGAGCTGCTCCAACCACCAATCATTTTCGTGGCTTTTCTCTGAACCTGCTCCATCAGGTCCATGTCCATCCTATACTGAAGGCTCCAAAGCTGGACACAGCACTTCAGATGTGGTCTTACCAGAGCAGAGCAAATGGCAGAATCACCTCTCTGATCTGCTGGCCATGCTGCTTTTGATGCAGCTCAGGCTGCCATTGGCCTTCTGCGCTGCAAGCCCACACTGCCTGCTCATGTCTACCTTCTTGTCCATCAGCACACCCAACTCCTTTTCCACAGAGATGCTTTCTATTGCCTTCTCCCTCAGTCTGTATTGATAGTGAGGATTGTTTTGGCCCAGCTGCAGAACTCTGCACTTGCTTTTGTTGAATCTCATAAGGTTCACCTGAGTCCACCTTTCCAGCTTGTCCGGGTCCCTCCGGGTCCCAGCCTGTCCCTCTGGTGTATCAACAGCACCACTCAGTTTGGTGTCATCTGCACCCTGCTGATGGCACCTCAATCGCACTGTCTATAGCAGTGATACAAATACTAAACAGCACAGGTCCCAGTACAGACCCCTGAGGGACATCGCTTGTCACTGCTCGCCATCTGGACTTCAAGCCAGAAAGGCAGTCTCAATCTCACCCCAGCAGAACAGCACCTCTGATGAACAGTACACACAACTACTTAGGGGACTCCGAAAAAAATCCACTGGAACCAAAAAAGTGTTACATTTGGTACACAGGAAAAGGTGCCTGGAACTCAAAAGGAACTCAGTGACTGCCTATTCTAACCATGTAAGCAGAGCTTTACTGGCGCCTAGCCTACCCAGCAACATCACCATTATGGCTTTCTATTTTTGTCTGGACAGTGAAAATGTAGATGATGTCGTTAGATGCTTCTCACCACTTTACTGAGCAGTTTTTCTTATTTGAAGTTGGAGCTGGAATGTGTAAACACTCCATTTATCAGCTGTGCAAGCATGAGCACCCAGCGCCAGCTACTCCCTGTATGCCTGCTTGGTTTCTTTGGATTATCATTGACACCTGCTTAATTCTTTGACTCCAAGGTTATTTCGAAGCACCATTTATGGCAGTTTTGCAGAAACACATGCCCTAAGAGCCTGACAGATTGCCAGCTCACTTCATTAAAAGCCCTCCTGTGGCAACAGCTTTATTCCCACTGCTGACCCTAAACTGCCAAGCCAGCCTCTAACTTGTGACTATGGGGAAGTCTTAATGTGGAGTTTTCTCTAACCGGCAACTGTTGTTCTCCTAGAAAAACAGAGGAACAATAAATATGCTTTTACGGTCATCTGTAAAACTCTGGAAGAGGGTCTCCTTTCTTCACCTTGACACACCTTTCCTCTTCTTGAATATTCCATTTTTTCTATTCTTCCAGCACATTTTAGAGCATATCCTCTAATCCCTTTGTTGACTGACAACTTCTGCTGAGATTTGATCTATACCATCTTGGGATTACTTACATGGTCAAACTCTGGTCTTCAAATAGCCTACAAAGCAAGGAATTAGCAATAAATGGTGGGAGAAATTAATACAGTGTCAGCCAGACAGAACCATTCTGGCTCTTAGGGTTGGGCTAGTCTTGGAAAGAACTACAAAATTTATCATCACACTGCAGATCCCCTGCCAAACAGTAACAAAACACAAACAAAAAAGCAAAACCAAAACTAAAAATAAAAAAACCCAAACAGAACACTAAGAAGATCACTTTCAGTCCCTGTTACCACCCTGAAATGCAGAGCAACACCACAGGGCAGATAGCCTCCACCCTGGCTACAGCAAGACAACCTGCCCACCAGCCCTTTATCAAGACTGCACAGGAGCTGGAAAGCACTCCTGTTCAGACTCCTGCCAGTTAATACCAAAACTCCAGTTTCTTACAGACAGAACCTGTGAGAAGCTTCACTATACTGAGAACATGGCTAATAAAAAGGTGCAGCTTGAACACCTCATGAATTTAGCCCTGTTAGATTTAAAGCAGCAGAACAGGAGAGACTGCTAGCAGTAAGTGCTTTCATTCACCTTTTATTTTTCCCATAGAAGCATCTCTATGGTTTCTCATCAAGAGCACCCAAGTATCAGACAGTTTATGCACTCTGTTGTTCTCCAGGCTGAGCTGTACAAATATATATGCTAGAGGCTGCCCTTTCCACAGGACTGCCAAACAGGGCCTGCATGCATGACAGAGTTCGCAGAGGTTGCCACAACAAAAGCTCTCTCTTCTGTTGGTACACCTTAGATGTACATAGGTGGTAAGCCTCAGGTGTTATAAAAAGAGGAAGCTACAATTAGCTTCATTCTTCTGTATTAAAGCTCTTAAGATGAATCACATTGCACAATCACCTCTTCAACCACCTTGAGGAGAGCCTCCAAGCAGTATGTACACACAGATCTGCTCTCTTCAGAGTTGCTGTGTTTACAAACCTTGAATCCAAGTTCCCCAGAGCTGATGTATTACTAACCTTGACAGAACACTACAAAATGAGGCAAACAAAAAAGCCTTTCAAGTCTAATTTCTGGAGTCACTGAGATACTGAAAACAAAACTGTTTGATCAGCATACAGAAACAAGCAGACAGGAATGGTTTGGTCCTGACAAGATTCTGAAGGAAGAAGGTAAAACACTCACAGCACAAAAATGTGCTTCACTACCACTGCCTCAGGGACCTGAAAAGGACTAGTGCATGAATATGCCTCTATCTGTGACACCTTACATGCCCTTTTGAGTACTTCTTGATCCAAACTAAAATAGCCTAGATGCATAGGGCAAAAACTACCTGGATATTTGGGCTCTTGAAGAACAATCTTTATGCTGTAATATTTAATGTCTGTATAGTTTAATTACTAAGGGTTGGATTTAAAGTGTTCCATCATTCAGTTAAAATTTCTTGTTTATAAACTATTACACGAATCACAATCTTTTATGAAAACCTTGTCAGTCTCCTGCTGAAAAGCAGCAAAATATTAGTCCTTGAAATCTCATACAAGCAGCAATTATTTTTAGACTAAAGAATACTAAGCAAAGGTTATAAGGGGAGCAATGTCATTTGCAAATAAGCTCTCTGGAACAGGAAACATCTGAATTTGAGACTCTTGCTGTTCAAAACAAGCTAACTGGCACTTCTAGCCAAAGACATATATTTTACACAAAAGTGCTGGTTTCCAGAAACACAATACTCTACCATTCTCGAACATCAGTGATAGGCACTGGGTCTCCAGAGTAAAAGACAGACAGACTCACTCCCCCCAGTTTGATGTTCTGGACAATCTGCATGTTTAGAAGAGAGAAAAGGAAAAGAGGCTAAACAGAACATAAGAGGGAACAACAGAAGGGATGGTTCCTTTTTGACAACAGACACAGCCAACTATTTTAATTCATGTAATGCAACCATGGAGATCACATGAGCTTATCAGCATAGCGTGGTGGAGCAGGAAGAACATGGAGTCAGAGAGTTGCACTAGACCATTGGATGGAAGAGGAATAAGTATGTCCATGAGGTGACCACTGCTTCTTACCCGTGGCAGAAAAACTCAGGAGCAGTATCTTGAAGAGTCAACTCTTGCATGTGCAATTCAACAAGTGAGAATGATGTAATGATGATTACTACCCTGTTTCATTATAGACAATTTGAGATTCAAGGAGTAAATATTGTTCTCCTCCCAGCTTCTAAATTACATTTCAGCAAAAAAAGAGAGACTGGCCAGCATACTCCATGGTTTTACACACGCATGGAAGAGCAGGTTGCTACAAAAGCCTCATGAAAATACCCTGTAAGAAACTCCCTGTACAGATCATATTTTTGAGCCTGTTCTCCCTGAAAATAAGAGCTATTCTACATAACTATTCTCACTCCTCAACTCAAAAATGATTTTTCAGTGATGTAAGCTATGAATAGCAATGCTTTGTACGGGTAAGTGGATTTTCTCCCCCTGTATATGCTCATCATGTACGTTACCAAGCATACAAGCCTTTGAATACTTCATATGCAAAAGCAGTTAATTTTTTATTTCAATACCAGCTTATTATTGCTGCTGTTCCCTACACATACTCTTTCATCCTGGTTGCTTAGAGGGTTGAACACCAAATGAAGCAGTGTTTCCAAGAATCAAGATCTCCCGTAAGTGTTTATGCAAGTTAAAACCAACTGCATTTTTCAAAATTTATTAAGAATAAAATACATCTGATTACATGTCTTGAGAAAGGCATAACACTCACAAGCAGTTTGCAGCCACTGCACATTTGAGATGAATCTAACTTTTCAGAATGTAACAAGATTCAGTTTGCCATTGGTTATAGTCTTTGACTCTTGACCTAACATTTCAAACGTAAGCAGCAGTGGGAGTTACCACTTGAAGCCTGCCACTCAGCTGTCTAAGGCAGAATACATCCAATGTATCATTAGCATAGAATTAAACCAGTGTTAGAGATGAGGTTTGGCACCTGGTCACCATGAAACTTCTGAAGGGAGGAACTAAGTTGTAAGGCAAGAGCTCTACCAAGAGACAATAAGAAGAAGATTAAGACTCTTCCCATCAATCAGAAGTATTTATATCTAGTACTCAGCATTTTCTTCAGCATGGCTATCTCCATGCAGTAATGAACATACTCTAACTACAATAGAGCTGGAACAAAAAACATTTTAGTCTTCCCTGCACTCTCAAACCAACCAAAGATGTTGCTTTCTAGAACAGCCTGAAACAGTGACTACAGTATGACTAATTTCTGCATCACCTTAAAGTTTCGAGTTCAACACACAGCTAGAAGAGATCTGCATTTTTTAATCAGTCTCTTCACAAGCAAGTTGAGGCGACTTAGAAACCTTGGTACTAGCAGGGGACTACCAAAGGGAGAGAATTTGTCAGAGCACTGATAAATGTTAATGTGGAACTTTACTGTAGAGCCAGCTCTGTGTCTACTCCACCTTTACCATAAAGAGTTAACAATTTACTCCATCTAACAGAAAGGTTTATCAATCAATCGTTGAGTTTTGCACAAAGCTACAGCGAGGGAGGGTTGCCGGAGCAAAGCAAAGTCTAAGCCTCTGATCTGGCAGGGAATATTATGTTAAGATTTAAATGGACACCACTAGTACCAGTGCTGGAAAAATTAAGGGTGACTGAACACCAGGGAAAAGACTGAGAGACAGGAGTTAGAAGTAGAAGTTTGAAGCTCTTTCTACCTTCAACCTGAAAATAATCCCAAAATGCCTTGTGACCTGTAAACAATTACAGATTTTTAAAATTGATGTACAAAGATAGGGCATAAAACTCTCTCAGCTCAAACCAACCACAATGTCATTGCTTTCCTGCATCCTTCTTCCTTCCCCTCCTCAGTAAGCCTTCCCCATTTCCCAAACTGTGGAGAGGATGTGACCATCAGTTTACTAGCAGTAATTTGCAGGATACCATCCCAGAAACAGGAAATGGCATAGAGAGGTGGAACAAGTGAATATATGCCCATCAGCATCACTGCAAAATACATTACCCAGCTCTGCAAAAGGCTTCTCGTTTTCACACTGTCAAAACCTCATTAAGTAGTTCACTGTCACCTCTGTGTAGGCTGATTGCCCTTCCACTAGGTATTGTCAGTAGTACATTTCACAAAGTGCTTCTAACAGAGCAGTCTTTCCCTAGAGTGGTGGTGAACACCAGAATATGCAATTGGAAGAGCAGGAAAACTAGTTCCTGATATTCTGCAGAAGACCTATTCAATGGCCACTTTGAAATGACAGGAAGGTTTCTTCTTAACAGTTCTCGGCAAGATATCCAAAGTGTTTGGAAGTCCTACAAGAAGTATGCTCTGCCACAGAAAGCCAGCTGTTTGTTTCAGGACTGTGCCCAACTCTGCAAGGGCTTCCTCAGAGAAGGATGACACCAACACACCTGATTGGTATGAGAATGACTTCCGCTCATACAGGTAATCACCAGGAATCTCTTTCAAAGTAAAAGCACAGTCATAATCAAGGACACTTGCCACAAACCCTAAACTACACAACACTCAGCCAAGTTCTCTCCTTGTGCCCTGCCCATCTGGCTTAGCTCATGCCAAACAACTCCCTTCCTTTTTCCCCCACAGTGTCAATCCAGGCCATCTCACTAACAGTATAAATTAATCTGAACAGTTAAACGTTGCCCTACTCAAGGGAAGACTACACATACACAAAGTGTTCTACGAACAGAGTTCTTCCCAAACAGTCTATAGCACTTCACACAGGGACAAAAGGATCTGGTTTTTCAAGTGCCCTATCAGTAACAAAGTCCAGGCAAGCTGACAGCAGCTGGTGATAGAGCCAAGCCCTCTCCTAGAAACATCAACTTCTTAGTTATCTTCCTTGCACAGAGCACTTTGCGCTCCTCCGAACATGGAGATTTACTAACACGAGAGGAAAAGAGGCTATGGGGGCTGCAAAGCAGCTGTTGTGGTTTATGGGCCACAGCCCAAAAAAACAGATAGACCTAGCACATGATAACACCACAAACATTAGAGCATTCCTTGGAAACGGAATGAGAAAAGGTTTGTTACTTGCACAGTAAGCAAGATGCTGCATTTCTGCACTTCAGTGGAAACAACAAAAACCACCTGTGTCCTGCCCACATAGTGGGATGGTTGGAGAGAATTAGGCACCCAGAAGGTATCTTTAGCATTCACTTAGCCTGTCCCTGTGATATTCAAAACAAAGTTTTCAAAGCATGCTTGAAACTTATTTTTTCCTATTTGCAATAAAGTTTGTAAACAAGTTTTATTTAGACAGTATGCATGTCACATTATTGATGAATGTAATACTTAATATCGGTTTTTTTAAACTACAAGACTGGAACAGAGCACCTAGGTCACAACTTGACTAATGTCAACAGGTCTGTCCTCAGCCACAGGGCACCTCAACAAGTCAGATGTGACTATTTGGCCCTCTCCTATTTCAAAGGAGAACCAAAGAGCATTGCAATAACTGCAGGTTTGTGAGACTGAAAGCTTTTCCCAGCTGTTAAGCCTGAACCTCATAAGCAGAAGCAAACATAACATTTCTGCAAACCAGACTGCACCAACAGTGTGCAAGAAGCAGCTTCAGCTCTCAAAGTTGGCATTTGTGCCCTAATACCTAATAAATTTCTTCAAAAGTAGTGTGCTTTCTTGTTCCAGGAGTGTTTATAAATGTCTTTTCAGCACAAGAGAAAACCAGCTATGCAACAGAAAAGGAAAGTTGAAAGTGACACATTGTCAAGTGGACAAAAATAAAACTGATTTTTTTACTCACTCTGTTAGCATAGCGTACACCGTAATTGAAGCCTGGAAGCAGAAGAGCATTTTCAAGGAAAATTTACTCAAGTTGTGTGCTTTTTTAACCCCACTGTGTCAAAATCAATCTCCACTGCTTCCTTACCTGTAACAGAGACAGTAAGCATAAGCCTCAAAGAAAAAACAATTAAAGTTCAAACTGTACTTGTTGCTGCACATACATATGAAAATACAGATCTTAACTAATGCAAACTGCAAGCACTGTGTAGTACTGCTCTAGACCATCAATGGTAGGAAATGGAAGTACCTTGCCCTTTTCAGTCAGAAGATAGAAAATATGAACACCACGAACACTAAGCACCTTCCAAATAGCCTCTCATCATAGGAAGGCAGCAGAAAATTTTAGCTGCGATAAAGCCTCTACAACAAAGGTGTTTTGCAAAGCCCTCTTCTCTCACAGCCCAAACCTGAACTTCTGCTTCTCCTCATCACAGAATTGGAACTTACAGGAAAAGCACAAAGTAAATAATTCACTTTCTCCTTGATAACCATTTCACAGAAAGGAAGCTCTCTAGCACTTATACGATTACAGTGGGGCTTTTCCTTCCTATTAACTAACCTTCGGCATTCCCTCTGTATTTTCAAGTCTAACACTTCACTGGGGTCACAGTTTTGGATTTCTCATCATAAATCTTCTTTTCCCGTGGAACATATAGAATTCACAGCTCACTGTGGGTACTATGAAGAGAAGCATGAAACTGACATCTGCCTGGAGCCCCAAAACAGCTTCAGTGGATCACGTGAATCCAGGTTTGTGAGGAAGGCCACTTCGAGAGATAGAGTTATCAGTCAAGTGTAATAAAACTGACTCTTGGGAAGAGTAGGGCAGATACTTTTCATCCACAGATTCTGGTTGCAGCATTGTCTAGGCTTAGAGACAACTTCTGTAACGTTCTTGTATCAGAAAGCCTTAGGGAATACTGACAGCAAAGGAACAAGACCCCATCAAATACGAAGACAGAAGACTCTTGCTACACCTAAAACAGACCAAAAGAGTTGGAGAAAGATGAGTTTCTCTTGTCCTTAACCAGAGATCCAGAATGCGTACTAAGGCTCAATCCTAGAACAAGTACTGCCTAAGCCTCCAGTCAAGATATTTAGTTCCAGCTTAGATTTGTGGGTCCTCCTTCAGCTGCCAAGGAAACGAGATTTCTGTCTTTAGGAGAGAAGTTACAACACCACAGTTTACAGCAAACAGGGCACAGAATTTTAGCATTTTTAATCACTGCTGTTCATTAAACAAGCAGTCCAGGTTGTGCCTTTGTACCCAGCAAGTCAGCCATTCAAAAAACGGTCTACGAAATGTATCTCAGATAAGGCTATGAAAGAACTAGGAAAGAGTAAGTAATTTGCTCTTTTAAATTGTTTTAAGAAGTTAGAACTGAGACCAAGAAAGTCACCATATAGGCCTCCTTTAGCTGGCAAACTACACATTCACATACTTGCCCCGTACGCTCCTAAGTAAAATAAGAAAACACAATGAACAGTCTAGGAGTTGTTTGATTTCCTTTCACACCCCATCACCAGTGGCAATAATGCTCTAAGAATCATTCAGTAATTATCCTTTTACAAAATCAGAAGTGAGAGCTCCTACACACATAGAAGAGCTTTCCCCTTTCAAAAGGAAGTGTTAAAAACAGTTGGAAAAATCTGGAGTCTTTCAAAAGTATGATAACATGTCAGGTTTACTACAGTGAAGAAGCTGGCATAAGATGACAGTAGCCACATAAAGCTATGCTTTCTGTCTACCTCTCTTCTGAAGGCAGTAGTATCAATTTCTTTCCTTTCTTGTTACTCTGATATCTTATTCCTATTAAAATGCCAGACAGGAGCAAGAAGAGTTCCATGAGTTTCTGTACATTAGTCCTGGAAAAACTGAGCTCCCTCTTTTCTACCAGTTAAGTTGAAGCACGTGGAGAAAGGTCTCCAAGATGCTACCCAACAACTTGTGGAAGTAATTTCCATAAATTAATTTGCAAACAAATAACTCAGTGTGATGACAGGAAAAGAAAAAACAAATGTAAAAAAGTAGACAGGAACGAAGAATTAAAGAAAGCATCTGCGGGCATATTGGTTGACTTAAAACAGTGTACCTGAGGGCACAGTCCTTCCAAAGGAGGAAAAGCACCCATTGGAAACCACCATAACTAGACATTGCACACAGTCTCATAACACACACTTCTGCACAACAATCACTCACTGTCTTGCTAAAGTGGTGAGCATGTGCATATTGATCCTTAAGTATCAACTCCAACTCAGTTAAAGTGCAAGTTCCTGCACCTTGGCCACACTAACCCCATGCAGCACTGCAGACCTGGTGATGAGTGGCAGAGAGAGATCAGGCAGTGCTGGGTGACAGCAGCTGGACGTGAGGCAGCAGCATACCCAGCTGGCATGGAAGGCCAATGGCATCTTGGCCTCTATCAGCAGCAGTATGGCCAGCAGCACCAGAGCTGTCATTCTGCCCTGTATTGGCACTGGAGAGGCCTCACTTGGAGCACTGTGTGCAGCTCTGGGCCCTCACTGCAAGAGAGACATTGAGGAGCTGGAGCAGGGCCAGAGGAGAGCGATGACACTGGGGAGGGGGCTGGAGGGGAAAGCTGTTGAGGAGAGGCTGAGGGAGCTGGGGGTGTCCAGCCTGGAGGAGAGGAGGCTCAGGGGGACTTTATCACTCTCTACAGCTAACTGAAGGGACGTTGTGGCCAGGTGGGAGTCGAGCCCTGCTCCCAGGCAATTTGTGTCAAGACGAGTGGGCATGGACTGAAGCTGCACCAGAAGAGGGTTAAGTTGCATGTTAGGAAGCACTTCCTGATGGGAAGGGGAATTAGAGACTGGAATAGACTGCCCAGGGAGGTGGTGGAGTTGCTGTTCCTGCAGGTGTTTAAGGCAAGCTTGGATGTGGCACTCAGTGCCATGGTCTGGTCAATGTGATGGTGTTAGGTGATAGGCTGGGCTTGATGACCTCAGAGGTCTATTCCAGCCTCAATAATTCTGTGATTCTGTGAAAGTCTGAAGTTCCTATTACTGAATTTCCTAAGAATTCAGTAGTTTGCTGTGTGTGAAACACCTCGGGCATTGATCTCCCCTGTTAGCAGTTTTGGGGTTTTTTTGTTTTGCTTTTGTGGTTGTTCTCATTGTTTGTTGGTTTGAGGTCTCTTTGTTTGGCTGCTTGGTTTGCACTGTTTGGTTGTGGTTTTGTTTTTAACCTGTTGTAATAAGGCACCTTAAGAACCAGCAAATACAATAGCTCCAAACCCCAGCATTATCCCAGAAGTTGCTGTACTGTGTATTTCAGCACAGCTCCCAGCATCAACAAAATTATATGGAGTTCAGGCACTGATTAATCATGCATTTAATACCTTTATAAAAATGCAGTAGTTAGAAGGTTTGCAGGGAAGAAACCTCATTTAGTCTGTACTCAGCATTCGAGATTTGTGCGCATTACACTGACAAAGACGCTGAACAGTTACAAATCCAGGAATGTTTCTTTCTTGTTTTCCTGAAAAAGAACACTTAATATTACAAAATAACAAAAGTAGTTAACTCATTAGTAACTCAGAGCTGGCATGAGGAATAGAAGGCTTCAGAGGCAAACTAAGCAAAAAGTGACAAAACGCTGAAACAACAAGTTTAAAACAATAAAATACCCTCAATGTTAAAAGCAACAAAGTTGCCTCCAACAAGTCTGAACTCTGAGAAGGCCAAGCACTTGTTTAAAACAGGACTACCAGAAAGAGACAATAAGAAAGCAGAAGTCTGTATTCCCATTTCTCAAATTATCAAGTAAAATCAGAGACTTAACCTGTGAATCAGCACCCTTTCAACATTTGAGTCACAATGACAGTTGCACCAACTGAACTTAAGCATCAAATACTTAGGCTCTTGCTACAAGAGTTTTGCTAAAGGGACAGAACCCAATGGTCTCTGTAAGCAGCTACGATAGGAATTTCAAAACTCACTACAGGTGTCGGAGGCTTCAATAACACTGTAGGCAGGCAAACAGAACACATTACTCAAATTTGAAATATTCTTTTAACTAAAACTCACCTTCCAGTAGATTGGATTTTGTAACATAGCTATACAGCACCAATTTCTTAGAAACAAGCAGGCACAGAAGGCGATGGGCTCAACACAGACATCCATTACAATAGCTTCCAACATGCAGGCAATGAAATTGACACTTCACCACAGTATATTAAAAACGGTTGTCAAGTTCACTCTACCCCACTCACTTTCCTTCCTGTAGCATTACTATTACTGGGGATGTAAATAGTGTCAGACAACAGCAGTTCCCACTCAAAAAGTCAAAGACAGGAAGCCAGGGTGTTTTATTAGGAGATTTCAGTAAGTTGTAGTTATACTTTAAAAAAAAAAAAAACAAAAAACCCACAAACCACCATAAACAACAACACACCACAACGCCCCACAGACCCTAGGGTTCATGACACTTTTGGGAAGAGAAGAAAGAGCAGAAGAGTTTTTTCCCTTTTTGTCAGCGCTGTGCAAGTATGTGTTTGTACAGCCTCTGTGCCAAGCTATCACAGCTTTCCCAGGCCTGCATCTATTCACACCCACACTGGTATCTTGCAAACCCATACTTGTATGCAAATGTAAAAACAGATGCAGAGCTTCATTAGCATGCCTTTCAATATTCGTTAGTTGCTATTCATGCCCACAAACGTGTATATCACATCTGCAAGGCAGTGAAAAGTTCCCTCATAATGCACTGACCCCAAGAATGGGAAGAGGTTTAGATTCTTATCCCAGCTGTGTCTAAGCTCCTGAAGGTAAACTGCAATATACAATAATGCTACGTTTCCCTTGTCTCCCTTCAAAAACTAAGGGGACAGACCTGTAACCTTTCTGTAAAATGGTCAGAACAACGAAAGGATTTCAGGGTCACGTTGGATCAATAGTATTTTCACTGGTTTAAAAGGTAACACTACTTTCCTAGATAAGAACGGAGTACAGACAAAAATCCTGTAATGCTGCAGATGCCTATCTAAACTAGAGAGCAAAGTACAGCAGAACGACAGAGAAGCAACTATCAATATCATTATCCTGCATACTCCACCCCAGTGGGGTATGCAAGGCCTGGGAAGCAACCGCTCCTGCCTTTCTATCTTCACTTCCTTTCAATTTCTCTTTTAGGCTGAGCAACACTCAGACCTGTCAAGGTTAGTACCTCTGATTTTTCACTAACATTTACTTAGCACTATAGCAATTGTTCAGCCTGGAGGAGAGGAGACTTAGAGGGGACCTCATCACTCTCTATAACTACCTAAAAGGAAGCTGCAGTTACATGGGAGTCAGGCTCTGCTCCCAGGCAACTTGTGACAGGAGAAGAGGGCATGGGCTGAAGCTGTTCCAGGGCAGGTTTAGGCTGGATATTAGGAAGCATTTCCTCACAGAAAGGTGAATAGGCAGTGGGAGGTGGGAGTCACCATCCCTGGAGGTGTTTAAGAAAAGACTGGATGTAGCATGGTTTAGCTGATGTTGTGGTGTTAAGTCATAGGCTGGACTTGATGATCTCAGGTCTTTTCCAGCCTCGGTGATTCTGTGATGGAATCATTAAGGTTGGAGGAAACCTTTAAGATCATCAAATCCAACCATAACTCAACTATCATGACCACTACATTATATCCTGAAGCACGCCCAATTATGCCTGGTTTATATTCCTCCTGCACGGGGCAGGCAGGGCATCTTATTTCAAGCCTCTCTACAGAGAGCTAAGAAATTCCGTTCCTGAAAGTGGCTGTGTGACAAGTGACCTCCTGTCACTCTCAGTACATCGAGGGTTTAAGTCCACTCTACCCAAAGGCTTTACAAACAAGTCCTTACACATGGTCCACCCCTACTTACTTTCACATGAAAGCAGCATCCTAGGACAGGGTAAAAAGTGCCTTTGTGAACCAGCACAAAGCAGTTTGAAGGAATCTTAGAGGAACTACATGGTTAGAAACATCTCCGTGAAACAACTTGGAAAACTTATCTGAGAACAGCTTTAAAACAGTCAAACAAAAAGAATAACCCAGCCTTTTACCAAGCTGCTCCTCATCACCAGTTTACAGGAAAATGTAGTCCTTTCTTCGGCTATTAGAAGCCTCAGGTTTTTCATATATTCAGCCTTAATTAAGGCTGAGTGCAGCACATATGTTGCTAGTAATTATGAGGTCACACAGAGAAAGAGATAATTTATCATTATAATCTACCTGATATAGGCAAAAGTGATCATGTTCACGAGTGCACCAGCACACCTGAGGAAGTTTATGGAACTAGGAGGGAAAGCAGACAGCAGCTAACAGAACAAGTACATTCTCTCAGAAGTACTGCTCTGCCCAGCTCTCAGCTGAGGCCCTAGAGACACAAAACACAATCAGGACACAAGCCCATGGACAAAAACCACACCAAAACAAAAAGAATAAGAGTTCAACAGAAATAGTTATTTCATAACACATCATCCAAGCACTAGTTGTATTTCCTCTCCTTTATGGATTTGCATCTGTTGCATTCCATAGAAGCTACAGCCTGT
>VWYK01126660.1:0-37469 GCA_013399775.1 Semnornis frantzii | reverse complement strand
TCCAACCTGGTTGATTCTAAAATATTGTGTCAGTACACAAGGATGTCAGATCTGTTCCATGGACTGTAAACAGTCCATGGACTGGCCCATTAATTGCATCCTGGTTGTTAGGAAGGAAAGACTGAAAGTGCCATGCAATTGCTGTCAGTCTGGCAAGGGGCATTTATTTCAATATGGAAAGGTCTCACAAAATGTAACTTCACCCTCCTCCTGATGTCCTGTACCTCTGACAGCAGAAGATCCAAAGCTCTGACTACAGAGTGTCCAGGGACTAGAGGGCAGATGAGGTGTTGCACTAGCACCCTGGGAGGCACTGGTGTGTGTCTTCATATTCAAGAAGTATTTATTGGATAAAAATACCCAGACATTTGAGAGAGTGGAGCATGCCTTAAAAAAAACAGAAGGGGAGGAAATCAACTAGATCACAGTAGATCCTGCTGTGCTGATCAGAGCAAGAAATGCCCTCCTGACTCTACAGATGACCAACAGTCTGAAACATGAGATTAAAGCACATGCAAGCAAGACTACAGTTATGAGTATTGTCCAGGTAAACTGAGAAGGCCTAGAAGGAAATCCCTCCAGGGATGCCAGCACTCAGGCTGGAAAGATCCTTTCATCTCCAGTTGGTGCAGACTTCCCTGTCTAACTGAAGGCCTAGTTTCTGAGACACCTACTGCAAATGACACAGTGAGATGAACTGGATGTATTATTTACTCAAAAGACCTGCCCAGGATTTTTGCTGTCTGCTCATCTCCGTGCTGGATCCAAATCCAGTGTCCCTATTTTTGCCAACACTGAAACAAGAAAAAAGGTTTTGCATTGTGAGAAGGCAGGAAAAAGAAGCCATGAAAAAACACATGCCACTGGTGAATAGATAGGACAGCTCACATCATTCCTGCAAAGACACAGGAACAAGAATACTGGAGTGGAGGAGAAAGGGAGAAAGACAAAGTCCAGCCTAATTTTGCAGTGCTGCATATTAATGCAGCAGGAAAAGTGTTTCAATCCCATGCAGAAGCTGCTGCTCTATGGATCCAAAGGCGAAGGCGAAAACGAAGCTGCAGTTCAGAGTGGCCTAGCTGACATGCAATGAATGAAGTTCTTTACAATGAGAATGGTAAAATACTAGAACAGGTTGCCCAGGGATGTGGTTGAGAATGGAGACATTCAAGAGGAGACTTGATGTGGAGCTGGGCAGCCTGATCTACTTGTAAGTCTTCCTGCTCACTGCAGGGAGGTTATACAAGATGACCTTTGAGTGTCCCTTCCAAACTGATGCAATCTGTGAATCTGTGGCTGCCAGTAGTCCAAATGCTGCAAAGAGAGGGAGACTTCCAGGAGTCTCCCCTGCTCTCCCCACCCAGGACCCCACAAGTCTGACCCCATCTGGATTACTGCATCCAGCTCCAAAGCTCCCAGCACAAGAAGGACATGGATCTGTTGGAAAGGGTCTCAGAGGGCTGGAGCACCTCTCATACAAAGGCAGGCTGAGAGAGCTGGGGCTGTTCAGCCTGGAGAAGAGAAGGCTCCAAGGAGACCGTGTAGCAGCCTACCAGTACCTAAAGGCAACGTACAGAAAAGCTGGAGAGGGACTGCTTAGAAGGGCATGTGGTGATAGGACAAGGGGCAATGGTTTTAAACTAGAGCAGGGTAGATCCAGGACATGAAGAAGAACTCCTTTATTCTTTACTATGAAGGTGGTGAGGCACTGGAACAGGTTGTCCAGAGAAGCTGCGGAGACCTCATCCCTGGAAATGTTTAAGACCAGGATGGATGCGGCTCTGAACAGCCTGGTCTAGTGGAAGGTGTCATGGCAGGGAGGTTTGAGCTAGATGATCTTTTAGGTCCCTTCCAGCGCAAGCCATTCTATGATTCTATGACTTCACAAGACTCCACAAGTGTGGCTACATGTACTCCCCCCAGCTTGCAGCATACTTGACCTGCCTCCTGAGCTTCTTGCCAGGCTTAACTCAGCATCTGCAATGGCCTATGATGAAAAGCCCTTTCTAAAGCAGTGCAAAGTACTGCTAGCACTGATTTCCAACAACACTTGCCAACTGTTTTACTGCATCACAAGGCAGACAAAGGTTGACCACACGCAGCGAGACTCAGGCTCAGACTGGTCTAGCACTCATGGCAACAGAAGTCCCATGCTTGGGCCTTTAGTGACACAGCACAAAGTCTAGTTTATGCTTTAGAAATGCAGAAGTCTTTCATACAGACTGCGCCTTTTCCCCAGACAGCTTTCTTGTTCCTCCAGAGTATATGACTGTCACACGAAATGTTATGCCTTGAAAGTGGAATGCCTTTGTTGATCCCCAGCGCAAGTCAGAAGCAGCATCAACCCATGGTATGGGCTGAGCAGCACCTGCAGAAGTAGAGGGAGCATCTCATCTTACCCCTCAAAGGAGAGTGGAGGATGTCTCATTGCTGTCAGGGCTGCCTGGGGGATTAGCCCACAGTTGTTGGTCTTTGATGAGAGAGAAGCCAGGCATGTGAGCCCAATTCAGAACATAGGGCACTCTCCGTCAATCAAAAGACTGAAAATTGCAGCAATCAAAGCCAGAAAGTGCCTCAGCTAAGCTGAGCTGTAAGTGGTAACTACAAAACTCAGCAACGTTCCTGCTTGGTAGTCTTGTACAGGCTTTACACAAACATCCCATTCCCAAATACTTCAGGAATCCGTAAGTAGTAGGACAGAAACATAGATTTCTGCGGCCTGTTGGCTTGGATTTTCTTACACCTAATCATCTACCTAACTTCACATTACAGACCTCCTTCCCATGAGTGGAGTTATTACTTTGCTTTTCTTTCTTGATCTGGTTGTATGGTTAGATGAATTCCAGCAAGTGCAGTGTTTTAGAGACTCATGTCAAATGGAGATGGAATTGGCCAACAAGGTACAAAACTGTAAGAATGAAGAAGAAAGTGAAACTTTACAGTTCTTCCCTCACACTTCCCCACACTGGGCTACAAAATGGATCCTGCACTCTACAGTTACTACACCAAGAAAAACCCGAGAGCCTCAAATCCTCTCTGAAACACATGCTTTGGGCCTAACAGCCCTTTCTATTTCTGGTTTAACTTGAACAATAGATTCTTGATATTTCTTTCTTTACCTGAATTAATTGCTGAACCCTTCCTGCCCACCCCAGGACACACACTGATTAGGAGGTGAGAGTGTAAGCAGGAATGGAAGTGCTGCTATGCCACAGTGTAGAACTATCCCCCACAAAACCCTAGGTGCAAGTCCAGGTTTAAGATGATGCTGGCGCATGAGCTGCACTCATAGGACTGTTTGGATTGGAAAAGACCTGTAAGACCTCCGAGCCCAACCACTATGTAAACTCTACCAAATATGGTGCTAAACCATGTCCCTCAGCACTGCATTCGTGTCTTTTAAACACCAAGGAGAAGGGGGATTCAGCCACCTCCCTGAGGAGCCTATTCCAGTGTTTAAGAATGGTTTCAGTGACATAGCTTTCTTCTAATACCCAATCTAAACCTCCCCTGCTGCAACTCGAGGTCCTTTCCTCCCTTCCTATCACTTGTTACTAAGGAGAAGAGACGAACCTCCACCTCACTACAGCCTCCTTTCAGGTAGTTGTAAAGAGCAATGAGGTCTCTCCTCAGCTTCTTTTTCTCCAGGCTGAACAACCCCAGTTTCCTCAGCCACTCCGCACAAGAACCATTCTCCAGACCCTTCACTGGCTTCATTGCCAGCTACTTCACTGAGCAAGCCCAGCCTTCCCCATTCTCCTACCTCAGTCACACTGAATCTGTGTTGGATCACCCCTGCAGTCACCATGCAGGGATCAGCTCCCATGATGGCTACACAAAGTGTGCAGTGGATGAAGCTTAAGTATGCAGTTCTGAGACCTGCACAGGATGAGCTGGGATTCAGGGTCAAAATGTCAGTAATTCCTTGGTAAGCATCCAAGTACTCCAAGAGGGTCAGTAATCCATCTTGTGGAGCCTGATGCCACTCCTCCACACTGCCCAGCAGCCAATTCTAGATCCACAGCCACTTGGCAAGCCCCAGAAATTTTCAGCAATGCTAAACCCCAAAGCAGAGAAGAAGCTTTGGGGTTTTGAGCTGAAGGTCAGAGCTAGACATACCCACGTGTGTCTGCAAAGGGGCAGAGAGCAACCTCACACCATAGTACAAGGACACTGCTCCACAGGGCATCAGCGGGGAGAAAGGGAGTCTCCTGGTGGCAACCAGGAGGTTCAGACCAAAACCCCACTGTACTGTACTCCCCTCTGGACACCAGGTATTAAAGCACAGGCACCACAACCCAGTTGCTGTGTAGGCACGAGAGCCAGAGGAGAAGGCGAAGAGCAGAAACTATTTCAGGTTACATGAGCCCACGGCCACCAAATAGGATTGCCAGACACAATCCAATTGGCCGAGGTGGGTCACGGTGCTGAAAATAGTTTTGTACTCTTGCCCTCTTAGCTGGTAAATAGCTTTCAGCCCCTAAAAATGCTGAGTTGCACTACGAATTGAAGGTAACAGCTTGCATGAAAGTGAGATGGCTTGAAGAGGGGGAAGGTGAAACCTGGGCACTGGGTGAAATGCTGCTGTGGCACATTCAGGTCAAAAGGACAGCCTGAAAGAAGCCATTAAAAATAAATAAATAAATGAACAGACAAAGACAGACACACACACACATGCACACAAAACCCCACAAAAAATAAAAACAAAACAAAAACAACAAACAAACAAACAAAAAACAAACCAAAAAAACAAGAAAACCAACAACCAACCAACCATAACCACAAGAGATAAGTCTGACATTGTAAATTGCTTAAACTTTCATCTATGCTTTGTGTTTCTGCACATCTCATACATAGAGCCTTCATAGTTACTGTGGGACTAGGAACACAGGACAAAATCATTACCACACAAAGCCTGGTCTTCATCATACAATCCCTTTCACAGGCATATAGACAGACACTCATCTTAAAGACTGTGTCCCCATATAGTCTGTTCCTGTTATGCTGTTTGGAAGCTTCTTTCCAAAGTTCTCAGACCTAAAAATAAAGCTGCATGGTGCAGCTGACATGACTGAGTAAAGGGATAGCATCCACAGTACCTTTGACAGGCTTGAGAGGTGGGCCCAAGACAACTTCATAAAGTTCAACAAGGCTAAGCTTAAGGTCCTACACCTGGGTCAAGGCAATCCCAAGCACAAATATAGGCTAGGTGAGGAGTGGCTTGAGAGCAGTCTCATGGAGAAGGACTTGGGGGTGTCATCTGATGAAAAACTCAACATGAGCTGGCAGGGTGAGCTTGCAGCCCAGAAAGCCAACCACATTCTGGGCTGCATCAAAAGAAGTGTGGCCAGCAGGACAATGGAGGTAATTCTTCCCTTCCGTTCTGCTCTTGTGAGACCCAACCTGGAGTATTGTGTCCAGTTCTGGTGCCCCCAGCATGAGAAGGACATCGAACTGCTGGAGTGGGCCTAGAAGAGGCCACAAAGATTATTAGACAGTTGGAGCATCTCCCCTAGGGGGACAAGATACAAGAGCTGAGTCTGTTAAGCTTGGAGAAATGGCGGCTTTGGGGAGACCTTATAGTGGTCCTCCAATACCTGCAGAAGATCTACAAGAAAGCTGGCAAAAGACTTTTCCCAAGGTCTTGTAGTGATACAATAAGAAATAATGAATTGAAGCTTGAGGAGGGTAGTTTTAAATTAGATATTAGAAAGAAATTCTGTACTGTAATGGTGATGAGACACTGAAACAGGTTGCCCAGGGAGGTCATGGATGCCCCAGCCCTGGAGGTGTTCAAGGCCAGGCTGGATGAGCCCTTGAGCAGTCTGGTCTAATGAGGGTGTTTCTGCCCGTGGCAGGGGAGGTGGAACTAGAGGATCTGTAGAGGAATAGCTTACATTAAATGGACATGTGAGCAATCCAACCTGTGCTAACTGCTAATTATGAGCTGAAAAGTTTCACATGAAGGTTCATCCGAGGGCAAGGACACCGACAACAACAGGCAATCAAACCAAAACAAAAGGACTCTTGAGAAGCATTTGAACAGATAATGATGAACCAATTGCCTAATGCCAACAGCTTGTACCTTAACGATTTAGACCAATTGCCTAATGCCACAAAGTTTGGGCCTTAATGACTTGGACCAATTGCTTAACAACGAACTAACCCTCATAGTCTGTTTAAAAGTATATAAGGCTATACTCATATTCAATAAACAGGCATTGCTTGGATCATATTGGTCTGTGTATAGCTCTATCCAGATTCTCTTGCTACAAGGATCCTTAAGGCCCCTTCCAACCCAATCCATCTACAAATCTATAAACAATTTGAATTAGCTTTAATGCGCAGACCAGATTACCACAATTGGTTTATAGGAACCTGTACTGTTGCCAGCACCTTCTCGTAGCCTCGAAAAGCTCTTCCCCCACAACACTTTTTACCTACTGACATATATACAGAGCAGTTTCATACTACCCCAACCATTTTCCTTGGGCTAAACAGTCCAAGCTCTTCTAATTAGCTCTTGTGAGATGACTTTTCCATTGCCTCATCATCCTGACAGGCACCTGCTTCAGCACAAGAGTAGCTTCTGCTTAGCAAGATCAACTAAGAGCATCTGCCTCTGCTCAAAGGAGACAAGCATTTGGGAAGCTGATTTTTTGTTGTTGAGGTTTTTGGTAGTTTGATTTTTCATTTGTTTGAGTGAGTTTATTGGTTTGTTTTGGTTACTTGGTTGGGGGGGGTTGTTTGTTTTGTTTTGAGGTTTTACTGGTTTGTTTTGTGGTTGTTTTTGTCTTCTTTTTTTTCTTTTTTTTTTTTTTTAATGAACTTTCTGGCTTTGTGTTTTGGTCACTAGATTTTTCAGTGTCAACACCTGAGCCTTCCCTGATTCCAGGGGAGCTGCTTTCTTTAAAACCTTTAAAAGTCCCCTGCACTAAGCTGTCAGCACAGTTCATCGCTTGCCTGTCTACACCACAGGCACTGGGATGGTGGGTAGGAATTGCTGGTGTTTGAACAATCCAAGATGTGCTCTCTGGCACAGGCAATTCAAACAGGAATGCCATTCCTAGCTGTCAGCACAAGGCAAAAGACAAGTGTGTTTGTGGCAACACTGATATGGTGGGGGCTGCCAAGGGAGGTGGTGGAGTCACCATCACTGGAGGTGTTCAAAAAACACGTAGGCATGGCACTCTGGGACCTGGCTTAGTGGGCATGGTGGTGTTGGCTTGATGGTTGTACTTAATCTTATTTTCCAACTTTTATGAGTCTTTTATGGGTCTATGAACAGCAGCTTTTATTCCAGCAAACTTACCAGGTTGCAGGAGTAAGTGGGGCTTGGCAGGGCTGTCTCCTTCCTCCTGCCCTTGTTCTGCCTAACACTTACAGGACACTCATGGTGCTCGCTCCCTCCTGCTCCATTTCCATTATCATGAGATGACGCAACTAGACTTTTACTGCAGTTCACTGAGGAACACTGCTGTCCAAACTGATGAAACAGCAATTCAGCAGAGGATGCAGGAGGCACTTTAGAGAAGTGGTTGTGACACCAGACAAGCTTTCACCGCATTTATCAAAGTGCCTGCATATTCCATTTCAAGGCAGTAGCGACACTTATAAATAATGAGCAGAGCTCCTCTGCATCTAGAGCATTTTAATAAATAAAAATGGAAAAAAAGAGGGCTAAACAGCACAGTTAGTTTTTCTTCTGCAATCTTGTTGTTTTTCCAGCAATACATATCAATAATTTTCTCCTTTGCAGTCTTTGAAAGTGTGACTGTCCCTGGGTGATGCCCCTTTAGCCTAGACATGATCTTTCATTTGCAGAGGCCACACCGACAAATGCAGATCTCTATGTGTGCATCTGTGCACATGTATACGATTTCACTGAGCTGCTTGCTCAGGCTTCAGACAGAGAATAAACCAGCCCAGCCCCTTCCCTGCACACTCTTAACTTTATGAATACTTTCTTCATTCTAATCACTACTGATTTTGACGATGCTTTTTTTTTTTTTTTTTTAATTTTTTTGGGGGGGGGCGGGGCTGGGAGGGGTGTTGGGCATGGAAATCTCTTTCCTATTTCATCACCTAATTTCAGTTCCTCATGAAGAATAACAAAAGAAAGGTCAGGGAAATATTTCCTGAGACCCAGATCAGCCAGTATTCCCTCTTCCTGCCCTGCAGCATCCCCACTACCCTGCCTGTGAGACAATTTAAAGCACAAATGACAAAACATTTAGTGGTCTTCTAACCCAGGCTCAAAGGGCAATGTGGAGCCCACTTGCAGCATCAAAGCAGCCTTTCCAATACCATGTTTCCTTACGTACCATTAAAACACAGCCTCACCTAGCAGGACAGCAGGATCACAACATTCATCCACACAACAGTGCAAGCACACACACCCCATTCAAACCTCATCCACCTCTGCAAGGATGCTCTGACAGAGCATTCAGATCTCTGGAGGTCCTACACAGCTCTGCAGGCAATGCCTTCTGAAACCAGGCTGAAACAAGGTGCACCATGATGAGCACCATGCTTTATTCAGCCTTTGCAGGTCTCAGGGAGCAAAGTCAGGATGGCTCAGTCCCTGCTGCACGCCCTGCGGTGCCTGCCCTTTCACGCCCAGCTTGAGTGATGTCCACCGTATGGCACCGTAAGTATGCCCTCTCCGCTAATGTGATTCACAGCCTAATTAAACCCCTGCAGAAAGAAGACATTTTCTCTGCCACTTGCTGTGAGTTATCTGCACAGACTTGCTGAGATGCAGCAGTGGCTGCTGCCACAGCATCCTCTCTGCAAAAGAGACAGGAAAGTGCCACGGGGAAGGAAATGGCTTCTACTGGAATAATTTACTCCACTGATGAATGCTTGGAAGTGCCAGTCCACTGGAGCTTCCCAGTCCCCCTTGCCAGTGTGGCAGGCAGCATGAGCTGGGAGCCAGCCTGCTGCAGCCACTGCCAGAGTCCTGGGTTTGCTGGAGAAATACACCTGCCGTGCCAGTGGAAACCCACCTCTCCTTCCCAGACTGCTCAGACAAATGTCTGAATTTAAAACAAGGAGGACACTTACTGAAACTGTGAAAACCCAGCAAGCATAAGCAATTTGTTCTCCCATTGCTGCCCACTCCTGATGGTAGTCACTGAGGGTCACAGAGAAAAGCAAAAGAGCATAAATGAAAAGCTCCCAGGACCCTTTATCTTTATGGGACCAAAAAAACCCAACCAACCAAACCAAACAACAACCAAAAAAACAACAAAAAACAAACCCACAAACAAAAACAACCACAATGAGCAAATCAGATACAAATGTCACAAAATAAACAAAATTAATTTTAAAAAGGGGGAAATAAAAATGAACTCAGTTCAAGCTCCCAAGTATCAGCATCCAGTTAAAGATTCTGTGCCTTTTGGGAAGGAATTGCCTTCTTCGTAACTATCCTGCTGAATTACAGAGATGCCAGTGAGGAGGTGCTCTGTCCTCAGTAGCAAAAGTGTCAATTCAAAGTCCTAAAACTTCGGAATGCTGCTGTCAGAGCAAACACTGAGCAGCTTTCCAGGACCATATTTATGGCTAGAATTAGAGGGGTTGTATAAGTTGTATAGTACTTAGCAATACTGTGGAGTTTGAGGGGTGATGAGTTTTGTTTCTTTTGTTTTTCCAGAGATGACACATGCATTTTCTTTTACTTAATTGTGAGCTATCCAGGGGATAACCATGAGCAGATTGGTTTGTAAAACTGGAAAGCAACAAGTTGAACTAGCATAGAAGCACAGAACTGTTGAGGCGGGAAGAGACCTTTGAGATAATTGAGCCCAAGCACTCAGAGCTCACAATCACTAAGCTGCTACCATTAAACCATGTCCTTGCATCAATGTATCCAGGGATGATGACTCCAACATCTCCCTAGGCAGCCCGTTCCAGTGCTTGATAACCCTTTCTGTGACGATTTTTTTCCTAGTACCCAACCTGAATCTTCCCAGGCACAGCTTGAGGCCATTTCCTCTTGTTCGGTCAGTTGTTGCATGTGAGAAGAGCTGCTTGTAGAGGACAATGAGGTCCCCCCTCAGGCTCCTCTACTGAATACAATTCCCTCAGCTGTTCCTCACAAGAATCACAGATACATTTCACTTGGAAAAGACCCCCAGGATCATCAAGCCCAACCATTATCCCCACTCCACAAAGTTCACCCTTAAACCATATCCTCAAGCACCACATCCAAACGACTTTTAAACACATCCAGGGTTGGTGACTCCACCACCTCCCTGGGCAGCCCATTCCAATGCCTGACTACTCTTGCTGAGAAAAAACGTTCTGCAATATCTAGTCTAAATTTACCCAGTCACAACTTGAGGCCATTCCCTCTTGTTCTATCACTAATTACCTATGAAAAGAGACCAGCCCACCAACCTCTCCACAACCTCCTTTCAGGTGGCTGCAGACAGCAATGAGGTCTCCCCTCAGCCTCTTCTTTTTCAAACTAACCATCCCTAGCTCCTTCACTTACCTTTCATAAGATTTATTTTCCAGGCCCTTCACCAGCTTGCTTGCCCTCCTCTACACTCACTCCAGCACCTCTTCAGCCTTCTTGTAATGAGGTACCCAAAAGTGAATGCAACACTCAAGGCATGGCCTCACCAGAGCTGAGTACAAGGGGACACAGAATTTCTAATACAAGCCAGGATGCCATTGGCTTTCTTGGCCACCTGAGCACACTGCTGGCTCATATTGAGTTGTTTGTCTATTACAACCCCCAGGTTCCCTTCTGCCAGATACCTTTCCAGCCACACTTCCCCAAGCCTGTACCATTGCTTGGGGTTGTTGTGATCCCAAGTGCAGGACCTGGCATTTGGTCTTTCTGAAGCTCATGCCATTGACACTGGCCCATTGATCCAATCTATCCAAGTCCCGCTGTAGAGCTTCCCTATCCTCCTGCAGATCAACACTGCCACCCAACTTGGTGTCATCTGCAAACTTACTGATGACACACTCTGTGTCTTCATCAAGGTCATCAACTAAACACTGAGCCCTGGGGGACACCACTTGAGACTGGCTACCAGCCGCATTTAACTCCACTGACCACTACCCTTTGGGCCCTTTCATCCAGCCAGTGCTTTATCCAGCAGAGCTGTGCTCATCCACGTCATGAGCAGCCAGTTTGTCCATGAGAACTTCTGTCCAAGGCACTTTACCAGCTTAGCTGCTCTTCATATCACATAGGTAAATGGATGTAATCTGGACACTGAAGGTTCTCATAGTAACACTATCTCAACATTTTCCATCCCCAGCATAATGCAAAGCAGTCTTTGAAGGAAAATAACAATCAAATATTAAATGAACAAGCAAACAAATAAATAAACACAACAAAATATTCACTACTGATAATGCAGTCTTCTCTGGATGCAACAAAGACACAATAACATTTGCCAAATGTCACAATTTAGGAAACCTAGTTAACGTTACAAACATCTCTATGTCCTGTGAGGAGCAGCTGAGGGAGCTGGGGTTGTTCAGTCTGAAGAAGGAGAGGATGAGGAGAGACCTCTTTGCTGTCTACAAACACCTGAAATGAGGTTGGAGTGAGGAGGAGGCCAGCCTCTTCTTCCTGGTGACAAGTGACAGGACTAGAGGAAACGGTTATAAACTGTCCCAGAGGAGGTTTAGGATGGATATTAGGAAATCTTTCTTCACTGGAAGGGTTATAAAACATTGAAATGGTCTGTTCAGAGCAGTGGTAAAGTTACCATCCCCAGAGGTGTTTAAGCAGTGTATGGATATGGTGCTTAGGGACATGGTTAAGTGTCGACCTTGCAGTGCTGGGTCAAGAGTTGGACTAGATGATCTTGAGGGTCTCTTCCTGCCAAATATATTCCATGATTCTGTGTTTTTTTCCTTTATCCAAATTCCTCACAACATCCACTATTAAAAAATAACTAAATAAAAAAAATAGACACAGAGAGAGAGAGAGAGAGAGAGAAAGGATCAGCTCAAGTGTGTATAATCAGAGCTGCACGGTTTGAACATGTTCCACAGGCTTCACCAGCATAAACTCTCTAAGGGGGAGCATGGCATTTAAAAGCAGTCTGGCAAGAAGGTCCCTCCCTGCAAGAGTTTATGCACCTCAAAGTACAAAGATTTAAAAAATCTGTTGCCCTGGTTAAAACTTCCCTAAAGTTTCCATCCTGAAAACTGTCATAGGAGCCCAAGAATTCCAGTGGGACTCTAAAATGTATATTCCTCTGGGCCCTTTATGCTTCATCAGTTTGGAATGTTAATAGAAAGTCTGATCCTGCTGGGGCTTTGAGCATCCACAGTGCTCCCTGGGCATGTCCCAGGGGCTGTCAGCTATCATATCTCCATTGAAGTGCTAAGTGTAACAGCTCATCAGTCCCTATGGCCTCCAATAGCACCAAGTACTCAGCATCTCAAAACATGCTACTACTATTGCTCATTTTAAAGACTTTTTTTTTTTTTTTTGGTCAGTTTGGTTCCTATTCCTTTTTTTCTTACTCATAGTAAAGAGCAAAAAGGGATCTTCTAATAAATAAAACAAGGCTGTGAGGTTCTACATACTTTAATTTCTTCTCAGAGCATAGTGATAACACTCCACCTTAAAGATACTTGTACACATGAAACATCAACAAATCAACAACTGGAAGTCTCCTTCTCTAGCCTAGGACCAAACTGGGAGACGCCATCCAAAAAGACCCAAACAAGTTCTTCTTACTAGCCAGGGGTGTATGAAAGCTCAGAGTGCAACAAGATGTCTAGCACTGATACAGACAGCCAGAGGACTGCTTGCAAGAGGAGTCAGCATCCTGCAGTTAGGCCACCATGCTGGGAAGGTGGTTTGCTACCTTGTCACAAGTGCTGCCACCAATTTGCATAAAGTCCCTGCTGATTGTTTATGTCCAAGTACTGAGACTATTTCAGTGCCTAATTCCCAGTGAAGTCAGCAGATGCTAAGAAGCAGCTAGGAGTCTCCACACTGCTACAGATTTGTCTCTTAATCTCCTTTCTGAACCTTTACCCATAAGCATAGGCAGTCAGCCACAGCAGCTTGTCCTTCACACAGAGCTGGCTCCATTGCAAGAGTATTGGCTATCCATTGCAAGGGATAGCCAAAGATCATCACCCTGGACACCAACCCCCAGAGTCTGGGGGATAGGAAGTGCTGAATTTCCAGGGCTTCTCTTGCCAGGAAAGACACAGTCAATGTGCTTCAAGTCTCCACTACTGAACTGAAAGAGCACCCATGCTGCTTGCAGGAGTGGAGTCTTATTCTCGCAGATTCAGAGCTTGCATCAGGTTGGAAGAGATCCTCAAAGGTCATCTTGACCATTGCCCTGCAGTGTGAAGGGGTACCTCCAACTAGATCAGTTTGCCCAGGTCCACATAAAGTCTGATCCTGAATGTCTCCAGGGATGGAGACAACCTGTTCCCTGGGCAACTTGTTCCAGTGTTTTACCACTCTCATACTAAAGAACTTCCTCCTTATGTCTAAGGTAAATCTACCCTGCTCTAGCTTAAAACCATTGTCCCTCATCCTATTACTACAAGCCCTTCTAATGAATCCTCTCCTAGCCTTCCTGTAGGAAGACTTGAAACCAACCTGGAGATGCTCCTGGGTAACCTGCTCTAGGTGACTGAAGTTTGCAGTGTGGTTGGACTAGATGATCTCCAGAGGTCCCTGCCAATCCTTACCATTCTGTGATTCAGTGCCACCCTCACACCACCAGTCCAACCTGGCTGCCAGAGCTGCAGCTGAAGCAGACAGAGTGAAGGAAAGACCTCCAGGCCCCCGTGCATGCTCCATCAGGGTGCAGCCCACCTGAATTAGTGTCTCCATTAGCACTGCGAAACAGAACTGCAAGGACTCATCAAACAAGAGTGCATCAGTAGAGGACAAATGACAACTCCTCAGTGAAAAAGCCAAGAGAAAGAGGTGCAGTAAGATTAAAACTTTAAGAAATTACCATCATGAAGCACTGCCTTTCCTTACCAGCAATTTACCCATCCTGACAGCGGAGAAAGGTCTCTCATTCTCAGCTGCTGTGAACTAGCAATTTAACACATTGTAACTGGTTTTAGTGGGCTTTGTTTGCTGCCAGCCTTGGCAGAGGCCTGCCTGGCCTCATCACTGTCCCCACGCTCCAGCTGGCTCTTCCTACAGCAGCAGAGAGGGATGCCTGCTCTGCTGCTGCTCCTTCTGTGCCTGCTCTGTAGAATTTAAATGTCATTGGTGTGACACTATTTGAAGAAGAACACAAATGAACTGGAGTCTTCCACCTCTACTCACAAAGGGAAAAAAAAAATCAGAGAACAGCCCCTACTGTCACCCTCTGGCTCATCGCAGTGTTGAGAGCTCCTTTGTGATGTTCCAGTCAGAACTCCTTGTGCCACCAAGAGCTTCAGGAAACTGAAAGCAGCAGGACATGTAGCAACATTCTCCCATGCCTCGCTGGGGAAAAGAGCTTCCCCGTGGCAGAGATCAATTTGTAATGACACCTGCACTAACATCATCTGGAGGGTAAACTGGAAAAAAAAAAATAAATATATATATATATATATATATATGTAAGCAGAGGATCATTTCACCTCTCATCTGCATCTGGCTGCAGTAATGAGACTCCAGTGCTTCAAACCCACTTGGCTCACTACAGGGTCCCACCTGGAAACATGCTCAGCATGGTGGGATGGAGCTGCAGGGTTTGGTTTACCCAGGCTTAGAGATCCCAGAGCAGAAGGTTAGATGTTACCTCCTCTGTCCTGCCTTCACCTTGAAAATGTAGAGGTGCAGCTGCACACCTGGAAACAAATGTCAGCACAAAAAACAACCTGTGTGAGAGAGTGTGGTTTTTAGAAGAAGAAAACACCAGGGACAAGGCACAGATCTGGCTTTGACCTAAGGTGTCAGCATGAACTCACAAGACAGGAGCCCTGGGCACGACACATGCTCACCCCTGTGGCACACGCTCTTGCAACACTGAAGCCTTTGGCCAAGGACCCTCTCTCATCCTCCATCCTTTGCCACTACTCCAATTTGACTTATCCCTCCCTTTTTTATAACTTCAGCACCGCATGAAAACCAGCTGCGAGTCAAATGAGCCTGTGATAGACCATAAAGCCCTAAGTGGGGACAGGCTGGTGCTGCTTAAAATGAGTGGCATGTTGCCCAGTGCCAGGAGCCTGTCCCCCACCAGCCCGGCGCCCCGGGCTTCAGCAGGGAGGCTGAAAAGACTCATTGAGGACGGCGGGGACGTCAGGGCTGGCTGAACATCCTGTCCACGAACAGTGGGCTCCTTGTTCACCCGCCTGGGCGGTGGGGAAGCCTCAGCAGAAAACTTGCTATTGAAATGGAAATCAGGGACTTGCACCCAGCCAGAAGGATAAGAAGGATCGCTGGCTCCTCCTGAACAAGGGCACTGGGAAGACTTTGGATGGGGAAAAGGATACGGGGGGGGAAGGGAACGAAGGAAGGGGAGACACACTCCAGCACACACACTGCAGAATTGGATGCTGGAAGGAAAGACAACAAAACCCCTTTGGGGGAACAAAGGGAAAGCAGCCTCACAGGCAAGGGTGAGGAAAGCAATGGGCGTAACTGCTTGGCTCTCTTGCCCTGTGAGAAGCAAATTCAGTAAGGCTGGGATCTAGCATTCCTGGGGAGCCAAAAGCACACCCCAAATGCAAATGGCCTATATTATTCATGGACGAAGGCCTACATTACTCATGGACAAATAACATCCCCAAAAAATAAGGCCACGTGCCCAAGGACTTGTAGCAGGCGTGGTACAAAAATATGCTGATAACCCTGTACGAAAATCATTATCAAATCCTAGGAGATTTCTTCTTCAAATAGCAGAATCTGTAATTCTATCCCTCCCTCCCTTCCTTCCTTTTTTTTTTTTTTCTTCTTTTTAACAAAGCTAAACCATACTATTTCAGTAACTATTATCAGTACTTGTGCTGGATGGGGGTACTATTATCAGTAACTTGTGCTGGATGGTTATAGTAACACAGTGGCTCTCCACGCAAGCCGTCTGAGTGAGCAATTCAGCAATGGAATAAATCAAGGCAAACCCTCAATAAATTAAACCAGAATTAAATTAATTAAGAGGAGACATTATGACTTCAATCACAGGAAATTCTACAAGCCAACCTGTGGCTTTAATTTCACAGCTGTGCTTGTGCTACCCTGCAGTGATATCAGCCTAAATTAATTCTAGGTAGAATCGTAGAGTGGTTTGGGTTGGAAAAGGCCCTAAAGATAATCTAGTTCTAATATCCCCTGCCACAGGCTGGAATACCTTCCACTAGAGTAGGTTGCTCAAAGCCCCACCCAACCCATCCCTGAATAAACTTGATGGGGTACCTGCAACCTCATTGGGTTGCCTATTTCAGTGCCTCCCCACCCTCACAGTGAAGAACTTCTTTACACTTAATTTAAACCTACTCTTTCAGTTGCAAGCCGTTAATCCTTGTCCCATCACTATGTGTCCTTGTAAAAAGTCCCTCTCCAGCTTCATTGCAGATCCCCCCTTGAGGTACTAGAAGGCTGCTATAAGGTCTCCCCAGAGTTTTCTCTTGTCTAGGCTGAACAACCCCAACAACAACCTGGGAGACAGTGGTGCCCTACAAAGCCCAACAACTGAGGTCCCTCTTCTTATCCCAGTCTTCATCTTGGATCAGGCAAGGAAACATCCATTCCGCTCAACTCAGTGATCTCTTTCCTATGCATGGTTTCTCTGAGTAAAGCACTGGGAAATGACAGAACCAAAAAACGACCTTTAGTTTGCACATTCCTTTCTCAGGCAGGAATGAAAACAAAAAGTTGTTTGGTGTTTTGAGGGTTTTCTTGTCTTCGGTGTTGGTAACCGAGAGCCAGTTTCAGAGAAATTTGCTAGGACTTAGTCCAAAGTTCAGTTATCAGAGGATATGACCACAGGTTACAAGAGCCGGGGTGGGGGGAATCATACACTGAACTCTAGGTCTTTAGTGGAGCAACTCACTGTGTCACCCTCAGGAAAGAGATTTCATGCATGTGCCTTGCCCACCTTCACTTTAGAAAGTAATTGCTCCCAACATTTCTCATTTGCTCTGTTCTTTACCTAACAGACAACAGGAATATACTTGCAAATAAAACTAGGGAGAAACAGCTGGAAGCTTCACTTGCCCAGAAATCTGGAAGTCTCCGAAATGCCCCAGTCTACAAGAAAGCCTTTCTTTAAACCACCAAGATAAAGCACAAAGTGTCATGGACAAACCCAACAGAAATACATCTTTTCAAGGTTCACTGAGGTGGGAGGGAGATTGCTTTGATTAAAAAGCTGCAATTCCACATTGGGAAAGACTAATGTGTTCTAAAGAGCAATAATCTCTCTCTCCAGATGTGTATTGTGCCTAGGGATTAAAAGTTACTACCTGCGGGTTTCTTACAGTGTCAGTTCCGTTCATACCTTCAATAGCAACTCATGCACAGCTAAAACACCTGGAGACCAGAGGGTAGGGAAAAAGACGATGGTCTCTTGTTGCCACTGAGTTTTGTAGGAAAAAGTGGTCCAGTTACTCTCCAGGGAGTGCCCAGTGCCCATTTTTGCCAGGATTCATTCACAACGCGTGGTTTAAAAAATTGTTTACTCTCAAGTCGCAGTTGATTTGAAAATTATTTACTCAATTTCCAATCACTTGGTGAATTATTAAAAAGAAAAAAAAAGAGAGTGTGCTTGCATCAGCATTTTTGTCTGTGACTGGTAACCTCAATCAGAGAGTGCTGGGTCATGACAGCAGGTCCTGGGTCTTGACAGGACAAGAGGAAAGGGCCTCAAATTGCACCAGGGAAGGTTTAGATTGGATATTAGAAAATTTTCCTTCACTGAAAGGGCAGTCAGGTTTTGGAACTGGCTGGCCAGGGAGGGAGTGGAGGCACCATCCTGGGAAGCATTCAAAAAGCATGTAGATATGGCATTTCAGGGCATGGTTTAATGGTCATAGCAGTGTTTGGTTAATGATTTGACATCACAAATACAGGCTGGACAGTGACTGGCTGGAGAGCGGCACTGAGGAGAGGGACTTGGGGGTGCTGGTGCTTGAGAAGCGCAAGGTGAGCCAGCAGTGTGCACTTGCAGCCCAGAAAGCCAACCAGAGCCTGGGCCGCATCAGGAGAAGTGTGGCCAGCAGGGCAAGGGAGGGGATTCTCCTCCCCTACTCCACTCTGGTGAGACCCCACCTGGAATACTGCATCCAGTTCTGGAGCCCCTGTTACAAGAGGGATGTGGATGTGCTGGAGCATGTCCAGAGAAGGGCCACGAGGATGCTCAGAGGGTTGGAGCACCTCTGCTATGAGGACAGACTGAAAGAGTTGGGGCTGTTCAGTCTGGAGAAGAAGAGGCTCCCAGGTGACCTTATTGTGGCCTTCCAGTATCTGAAGGGGGCCTACAAAAAAAAGCTGGGGAGAGACATTTTAGGCTATCAGGTAGTGACAGGATTAGGGGGAATGGAGCAGAGCTGGAGGTGGGGAGATTCAGACTGGACGTGAGGAGGAAGTTCTTCAGCATGAGAGTGGTGAGAGCCTGGAATGGGTTGCCCAGGGAGGTGGTTGAGGCCCCATGCCTGGAGGTGTTTAAGGCCAGGCTGGATGAGGCTCTGGCCACCCTAGTGCAGGGTAGGGTGTCCCTGGACACAGCAGGGTGGTTGGAACTAGATGATTTTTGTGGTTCCTTCCAACACTGACTGATTCTATGATTCTATGATGATCTTAAGAGGACTTTTCCAACCTTAACAATTCTAAGACACAGTATGAAGGCAGCAGACTGGGAAAGCTTGCTCCCAGGAATGCCCAGGCAGTGAACAGCCATCTCTCAAACACTCATGCAATCCAACCTGCCTGTACAGTAGACTTAGGAGCAGGCAGATGAGGACAGCCAAACCCCACTGCTTCCCCACACAACAAGGAGTATTTATAAACCCTGCTCAACAACAGGAGGTCGAAGCAAAATAAGGTGCAGTGGTCTCAGCATACACACTTCAAAACCATTGCACCTCTTCTTCATGATGGAGAAGCAGGAGGAAGGAGGGAGAACTCCTCACCACTGTCTGTTATCACTGCTATGTTTGATCAGCTTCCCCTCTCACTTCCAATGGGCCTTCTGGAGCCCAGGCATTACATGAAGCAGGAGAAAGATGGTCTGAGGTGTGTCTCTTTCCCATTTGCCCCCTTGTGCTTTGCAAATAGGTCTCTGCCCGATACTGAAAAAAACTGAAAATCTATTTTACTTCCAAGGAAGAGTTTCTGAGCTGAGAGGGTTTCAGGTAGTAGGAGTCATTTTCACACAAACCAGATCAATCCTTTCATGGGTTTGATGTCATAAAAGAAAGAAGGTCCAATGCCTTAGGTGCTCCAGGTCTAGTCTTAAGCAGGAATGATCATCTTCAGCACCTGCTTTGTTACTAAACCTCAGAACCCCAAAAAAGCAACTCATTGCACTGAAGACACTGATGACACATGCCTCATGAACACAGGTGTCCAGCTTTAGGCACCCAAGTGAAATGGCAAGAGCACCACCACCCACCTGTCTTTGCAAAAGGTTGAGTTGGGCAGCCTCCACAAAATACACATCACATCCAGCCAAGACAACATTTTGTCCCCAGCTTCAAGTCTTCTCAATAAATATATCCTGTTCAATATCTTTATTGATGATCTGGACCAGAGAATTGAGCATCAGTAAGTTTGCAGATGACACCAAGTTAGGAACAGGTGTCAATCTACTGGAGGGTAGGAGGGCTCTGCAGAGGGACCTGGACAGGCTGGATGGGTGGGCAGAGGCCAATGGGATGAGATTGCACAAGGCTAAGTGCAGGGTTTTACACTTCAGCTACAACAACCCCAAGCAGTGCTACAGGCTGGGGACAGAGTGGCTGGAGAGCAGCCAGGCAGAAAGGGACCTGGGTGGAATGGTAGATAGTAGCTGAACATGAGCCAGCAGTGTGCCCAGGTGGCCAGGAAAGCCAATGGCATCCTGGCCTGGATCAGGAACATTCTGCCCNTCTTCTCCCAGACAACCAGCAACAGAACAAGGGGACACAGTTTCAAGTTGTGTCAGGGGAGGTCTAGGCTGGATATTAGGAGGAAGTTCTTGACAGAGAGAGTGATTGGCATTGGAATGGGCTGCCCAGGGAGGTGGTGGAGTCACTGTCCCTGGAGGTGTTCAAGAAAAGCCTGGTTGGGGCACTTAGTGCCATGGTCTAGTTGATTGTCTAGGGCTGGGTGATAGGTTGGACTGGATGATCTTGGAGGTCTCCTGGCTGATTCTATGAAAAACAGAAGCAGAGAAGAGCACCAATGCCCCAAGAGGACCTTTCAACTGCTGTCAGAGAAAGTGGCACCCCTCCTCGCTCTTGGTGGCTCTTTTTCCACGGATACACCACTGCTTGGGGTGGGGGGGCAGGTATCATGGCATATGTGAGCTCACATACCACTTCTACCACTTCTGGTAGTCCTTGATGTCAGAGAAGCAGTTACCATCCCTCCATTTAGGTAACAAATGTGCTGCCCACCATGTGCAGCTCATGGGGAGTGTATGGACTATCCCTTTCACATCCACCAGGCTCTCCACATTGTTAATCATCAGTTGAAGCCATTTACTTCAAACTACAGTATCCTCTTTCTTTACCTTCCCATTTTAATTCCTAAGGAAAGAAACAGACTCCACCCATACTGCCAGCAATGACAACGAAATAGACACACTCTAGAAGGCCCACAACAGGTTTTACTGGATGGTCCCTGCACCAAAACCCTTCTGTTAAACCTCAAACAGGAGCGACCAGCACACCAGCAAGTTCTCAGCACAGAACTGACAAGAGAAATTTCAGGAGAATAAGATGTTTGCAGGGAAAGGGACACTCTACTTTGCAGAGATTTAAATTCTCCTTTTTGTTTTTTCAATTCATTGCTGTTTGCTTTTATTAATATACAATTATTGATAGCTATTATCTTATTATTATGATGTTAATTCATCTCCTTTTTAACTCCTGCTGTGCAAGCACCAGCCTTCACCAAGGTAGTTTACAAAACAGTCAAATCACTCAAGTGTGAAGACAGCTCAGGTATTCAGCCCAGATGCTGACAGAAAAACAGCAGCACTGGATGCTGTATTCACCAGTACTGCTAAAATATAGCTGACCATGTGCTAAAACAAATAAATAAAAATATACTTTTGTTTGTTCCTGTTTCTTTCAGCCTTTGGGGCAGAGAGAAATTGAGCATCTGTTTAGTCCTGTATTTCACTGTCTTTACACTAAGTGTGTGACCATATTTATGGTCCTGACCAGAAGACAGACTCACTGAGAGTTTTTTAGGAGCTCAATGGTATAGCATCCCACACCCTTCTCAAGCAAATTCTTCTATTTTTTCAGTCCCTATGGGATGAGAAACTGGTCTGCTTGCTCAGCCAGTCCCATGGGACTCATCCTGCTCCTCTCCTCTGAGCGTCATCAGGTCACAGGGTCCCTGCTTCATTCCCAGTATCAATCCCTCCATGTGACCACTCTTCCCCTCAGGAGAGACAGAGAGTTGGGATAGCTTGATGTAGAGAGGGCTTGGAGGGCATCCTATCAGTGTGACTCACAGCCAGTGTGTCCCCCTCTTCATCCAATCCCATTTGACTCTGATTCCTCCCTTCTCCATCCTATCTCTTGGTACAGTCCCTCTCTTACTGTGCTCATTTGTTTCCAGAAATTCCCTCTCCTGATCACCTCTCTGACCAGCTCCCTCCCTCCTTCAACGTGAGCAGAATGGCTTGTTCCTCCATCATCTCCATGTACGAAAAAATGAAGTTCCTTGAGTGAAGGAGACACATGTTTGTGCCCCACTCCTACTGCCAAAGGCCAGCCCAAGGTCAGCTCATGGCATCTTTAGGAGAGGCCTGGGTTTTCACGCTACTTGCTCAACATGGCCTGTATGCTGGATGAGTGGAGCACAAGGCACAGTCCCATCACATGCAGCAGCTGCAAGGGAATGAAAACACACAGACTTTTTCTTCGCTAAACTCTACAGTTTCATTGCTGAGTACAAAGATGATCACAGTTGATTTTTCAAAGGCTCTTCTCCCAGCCAAATTCAGGTTAGATTTTTTTTTTTTCTCAAAGGTGGCAGAAAGCACACCTGTGTCACACAGACCACCCTTCTGTTGTGTTTCAATGTCTGGCTCCACAACATGATGTAAAGGTAGAGTCCAAAAGAAAATATTTTCTTTTTCAAACACACAGAAACCCATCCTTTCCCTTACTTTTATTATTCTCAAAAACAGGACAGAGACAGCTAAAATTTTCCATACAAAGTCAGCCTGAGCTAGAACCTGGAGACAGGAAAGTTTCAGTCCATCTTTAGAAAACCTGTCAAGACAGTTGAGTGTTTCAAGGCAAAGACAGGATAAGAATAAGGACCACCATAGTTCCTCAGGGGACAGAAATTGTCATCAAGGGGACAGCCAACCCCATTTACCACTCGTGAAACTGAGGCAAGAAAAGGTGGAAAGCGAACTGAAAATAGCAGGTGTCCTTAAACACAAGCAGCACGACCAGCCTCGTTGATTGTAGTTTGGGGGTGGGAGTGATGGTGTTTTAAATCACAGAACAAGAGGAAATGGTCTCAAGTCCTACAGGGAAGGTGAAGATCAGATATAAGGAAAAGAGCGGTCAGGCATTGGAATGGGCTGCCCAGGGAGGTGGTGGAGTCACTGTCCCTGGAGAGGTTCAAAAGGCACATAGACATGGCACTTTTGGACATGGTTTAGTGGCCATGGTGGTGTCGGGTTTATGGCTGGACTTCGTGGTCTTGGGGGTCTTTTCCAACTCTCGCGATTCTATGAACAGCAGCTTTTATTCCAATAACCTTATCACATTGGAGGAGTCATTTGGGTTCAGCAGGGCTGTCTCATCCTTCTGCCCCTGTTCTGCCTAGTACTTACAAGAACACTCTTGGTTCTCACTCCTTCCAGTTTCATTTCCATTAGCATGGGATGATGCAACCAGACTTTAACTGCAATTCACCAAGGGCATGGTGGTATTGGTTTGATGGTTGGAGTTGATGGTCTTGGAGATCTCATCCAACCTTAATGATTCTATGATTCTGAAAACTCTGTTGCCACCTCCTGAGACAGTCTAACCAGGCTGCAGATTAATCATGGTGTTGGTGCAGAAACGTGGTGGTGGCTCCTGTCAGGGTTACCACAGTTCCAGCTGGCCGAGCAGCCCTGGCTGTGCGCAGCATGAATGAAGAGAAGCTGCTGCGAGAGACGGATCAAGTATGCAGTGGCTGAAAGCCTGAGCAAGGCAGCTCTGCCAAGCAGGCAGCATGCAGAGCCAGCATGGGTGTGCCTGCACCCCTGAGCTGCTGCTGGTCAGGAGTACTCAAGTGCACCATGCAGGGATGCTTGAGTGACCCTGTGCTGCACCAGCCAGGTTTCATACAGCCACTCATGAATCAGAGTGAATAAACTGTGCCAAAGCTCCTCTCCTGCAAAGCCAATTAGGTGCCTCTCTGCTGAGATCCCTTGTACACAATATCTGGGAGAGCTTATCCTGAGTTCTAAGCAAGCGTATGGAAGTCAGCTCAGGCCTGGTGCTGCATTAAGACTGCAACGTCCTCCTTTGACCTAGGCTATGGGGAACATAGTGCAAACGTAATCATGGCCCCAGCAGCTTATTGGTGAACTGACCCCTCCTCGCCATGCCAAACACACATCATTTCCAGAGGGAGCTTCTAGATACATTTTCTTTTTCTATGTTACCCAGTATCTATAGCATCCGGATGCTTGATAGTCCAGACAGCGCTACTTTCCACAAACTCAGTGCAACAAATTAAACCACTCCATCCTGAGAGGACCAGGGGTAACAGTTCCCTGCATGGCAATCCTCAGGAAATCACCCACTTCATCTTCCTGCCCCAAGGCAGGACTTCCTACAGCTCTGTCACCCTGCCCAGTGCTGGCAGAGCCTATTCTTAGAGGCCTCCTTCTATGGCAGAAAATCCACACCTTCCCCAGTCAGCCTCCTCCAACAATTATCAACCCCTGCAGCTCACAGGAGACCTCCAAGGAAGATGCAGATTCTATAGAAGCCAACAATAGAGTAAGGCACTCTGGCACCTGGGATTAAGGTTGTAGGTGGTTGAGTTTCTGCACAAGAGCATGAGCACACAAGCAAAATGAGCCCTGGAAGCTTTATTAAACCATACACTATCCTTGCATGGAGAGCAGCCCATAAGATAAAGAATCTCTTCACAGAGTCTCTGAAGTGTTATTTGTGGTCTATTTGTATATCTGCACTGATGCTAGCGTAGATACATTCCCAGAGCACAGCACACCCTTGTACATAATGACAAGGGAAAAACCATTGCAGTGGTGCTTGGCTCAGTCTCAAGTCAGTGCAGTGTGGCTGCAAACCCTTATCCTCATATGTCTCAGGTCAAGGTTCTGGCTGTAATAGTAATATAGCACAATATAATGTTTTTCCCTGCCAGCATCCTCGTTCCCTTCCTAGTGCAGAGCAAGCCCCAAGTGCAAGTAACCAAAAGGCAGGAGCATGGCACAGCCTCACACCACACTCCCCTACTATGTTCTCCAGAAAGCACCTCCTCCTGCCTCCTGCTCCCATGGCTGGTCAGGGAACAAAAGTTTGAGAACAGGTATGAAATTCAGACCTAGAAAGAAGAAAAGGATCAATGCTAGAAAACAGCATTGACAAGGTTTCCCTACTCAAGTTCTCAGTGCAACAGAAGAAGTCCAAAACCACACAAAACACTGCCTTACTGCTGCTTTACTGGTGTCAACCACTGCAGGAACAAAAAGGATGAGGATGCCAGCAGTCATCCCTCTGATTTCTCTGCACATCACATGAAAACACAAGTGGGTTGATGGGATAAAAGCAGGCCCTGTGCCTTTCTACTCCACATCTATCAGCAGGATTGTGCAATGATAACCAAAATAGCTGCAAGCTTCTCCGGTGACTTGTAACACAGCTGCCCCATCTACTTACCAAACCATCTGCAGGAAGAGGCAAGGACATCCAGTTCTTACACATTTTCTCTAATGCTTTTTTACTCTTGTGTGTCTGCATCATGAGGGACGGGATTTGAAATAAAAGCCTGCTCATGCTTACGTATGTATTCCCTTGTCCCACAGAGAGAGAGGACAACTTCAGACCCCACCTGCACCCACGATTCCAGTGGAAAAAGCTTGTGTTGTGGGCTGAGTTTGGGAAACAGTCATGAGCAGAATCCATGACCTGACTCTTGTCAGCAGATGACTTCTATTTGCACTCGTTAGCACTGCCCTAGCATGAGCTAACACCACCCCCTCGGGTAATTTAAATTTATATAAAAAAAAAAAAAATACAGAAGAAGGGGAAAAAAAAGAATGAAAAAAAAAAACAAAACCAAACCAACCCACAACCAACAACCGTATTTCTATATTTAGGAGGTTAGGATAATCAGGGTGGAAGAGCCCATCTGTTTGACATTCACTCCAGCTGCTGTGGATGCAGAAATTTGTCTATTTTCTTTCCTTTTGCCTGTTTCAACTTGTCCTGGCTGACTGTGGCAGACACACAGAGAGCCTGATGTACGGCCATGGCCATTTAGATCTGAAACTGTTCACCATCCCATAAGAGTCACTGCAGAACCAGTTGGCATAACCAGGATCTTTCCCAAGGTAGTGTAAAACAGCTAATAACATTATATTATTTTACTGCTACAACTAACAAATTTTTATAACTACCAAAAAGGGAGCAACACAAAGGCAGAAGAAAAGATAAGACACATCTTAGACCCCTGTAGCACTTAGTTTTATGAAGGCAGCTTTGGGCTCTGCCACATCCTCCTTTTGGGAGATCTTCCCACATAAAGCTGAATTTGTGGGATGCCAAGATGCCAACTCGTCCTCAGTGGCACCAACCACTGGATGGAGACATAGCCACACTTCTTTTCAGACTAACCTCTTCTGCCATTTTCATTCCAAAGCTCTATGAAAGTGAGACCAAGCTAAACTCAGAACTAGCCTTTGACCTCCCACCTTCCTGAGACGATCAGCCTCTGGTCCCAAAATAACAGGGCTACAATTGCCTCAGGTAGTCTCTTGATGCTGTTCCTGTCACAGATACAAGTGCCCCCAGCTCTTGCAGGATAAGGCATCACTGGCCCTGTAAACCTAATGCAAGTGACACTTATTTTGCTGCTAAAGGCTTCCTGCAAGGACATGTGGCAGACCACTGGGACCACTCATGTTTATCTTGTTTGGTATAGGTGATTGCTTTTTAATTTCACAATGTTCATCACTGGGGTCATTAGAGGTGCCGGGGATGAGCAGTAAGCCTGGATAAATTTTATGCGATTAATGTGGTGAAAGCCCTGGGAAAAAGAAAAAAAAAAAAAGAGAGAAGACTGTCAGAGCAAAATTCAGGATTTCACTGCCAGCTTTTCCTTGCATGGTCCTCTCCAGCCTGAAACTGGAATCACACAACAGTACATAGAGGAGGACAGGCAGATAAAGAGCATGGATTGATAAATTGGAGTATAAATGGGGAAACAGATTAGTCCAAAGGTCCCTCTACATTTTCCTGGTGAGATCACACCTGAAGTATTGTGCCCAGTTCTGGGCTCCCCAGTTCGAAACAGCCAGGGATATACTAGAGAGTGTCCAAGGGAAGGGTATTAAGGGGCTGGAATATCTGTCTTAAGAGGAAAGACTGAGAGACCTGGGGCTGTTTAGTCTGGAGAACAGAAGGCTGAGAGGAGGTGTTAATGTTTACAAATATAAAAATAAAGGGTGGGTATCAAGAAGATGGTGCTAGTCTCTTCCCAGTAGTGTCCTGCAATAGGACAAGGGGCAATAGATACAAACAGGAATACAGGAAGTTCCACTCAACCCAAGACAAAACTTCTTTACAGTAAGGGTGATGGAGCACTGGACCAGGCTGCCCAGAGAGGTCGTGGACTCTGCTTCCCTAGAGACTTTCAAGACCTGATGGAGTGCACTCCTGTGCCCTAGGTAATCCTGCCTTGGCAGAGGGCTTGGAGTCAATGTATGAAGGTCCCTTCCAACGCATGCCATTCTATGACTTTCCAGTCTTTCCTGCAGCGTGCACTGCTAGTCCAGCTCCAGCACTTTCTTCTGCTTGACAAATGTACCCTCACCTTCCCAGCCACACTGACCCATCAACTTCCATGTGTGCAAGATTAGGATCTAGTCCAACCCTTGAGGGACAATAACTGTGTACAGAGATCCAAAAACTTCTCTTTGGAAAAATCCCTCCTCACCTGTACATTGTGTCAGTCGCTTGCATACAAGTAGCTGATGTACACTGATGATCACATTTTGCAGGTTTATGCTCATGATATATCTGGTCTGGGTTTTGATACAGAGCATGGCTTAGATGCATTTCTGATCATTGTAGGATAAGAAAGAGCACCTTACTCTGAGACTCTGGTCCAAAGTGGCCATTTTAGCTATTTGAAGTCACCAGGAACAATCCCTTTTCTCACTCAAAAGTCACTGCCTACTACTTTTGCAGCTGTCTCCTACACATCATCCATCCCCAGTGATGTCTGTGAAACTGGGAAGAGAAAAAGCCCATGCTAGCCTGAGCTGTCTGTGGTCTTCTGCTAGCTACTCCATTCAATATGCCCATGACCATCATGGCCCCAAACCAGTGGTTTCTTAGGGACATTAGGCCCCTGAACCCATTCCTCTTCTGAGAGAAAAGTAAAGGCCTTAAAGACTGGATTTTTCTTTCCATGAGGTTCATGGCATTAGAGGGGTAGGTACAGGTAGGTACTCACTGCTAAGGGAAAAGGCCAGGCTGCACTCAACCCTTTATTAGACATAAGAGACTCCACACAGGCCACCCTGAAGCACAGATGGGAAGGAGATAAGCTCTCGCTGGTTCACAAACTCATAAAACTAATAACTTAACTATGCTTTTCAGGCTTACAACAACAACAAAATGAAAACAAACCCAAAAAAAAGAAATTAAAAAAAAAACACAAAAAAAAAAAGTCCCCACAACTGAAAACAAACAATCTGCACTGCAGAACTGAATGGTATTACACATCACATTTTGTATTTTGAAGTTATGCATCACATAGCTTCAAAAGCTGGTTTCCACAATGTGTAACCTCCAAATTATACACAGAAAAATTGAGATCTTTCTCAGTTTATACTGTTACAACTGCCCTCTGAGATATTAAGGTAGCTCGTACCTATTCCTCTCAGACCCAGGGAAAGTTCTCCTTCCTGTGAGGTTCATTTTTGCCAGGCATTCAATATTTTGTTGGACTAAATGATCTCCAGAGATCCCTTCCAATCCCTACCATTCTGTGATTTCTGAATTAACAAGGGACGATAAACCAAGAGGAGAATGTGGAAGATACCAGGAAATCTGAGAAATCTCAGAAGATGAAGATATAAACAAAACATGAAGTAAAGCTCGTGGCTGGGAGGTTTCAATTTTTCAATTCATGTTAGTTTTCCCTATATGCAAGGGGGAAAGGACAACATGGTATTATGTCAGAATCATAGAATTGTTTCAGTTGGAAAATGCATCTACAATTGAGTCCAACCATCAATCTAACACCATCACACCCATGAAGCCGTGTCCTGAAGTGCCATGTCCACACACTTCTTGAATACCTCCAGGGACGGTGACTCCATCACCTCCCTGGGCAACCTATTCTAACATCTGACCGCTCTTCCTGTAAATATTTTTTTTTTCCTAATATACAACCTAAACCTAAAGAGTTTCAGCCCATTTCCTCTTGTCCTATCACCTGACACTAGGGAAAAGAAACCAACTGTTACCTCACTGCAACCTCCTTTCAGGAAAGCTTCAGGTGAACACTTGGTATTTGATGAAACCAGAAATACTGCAAGCTAGTGCAGTATTTTGTATCATTGCCTCCCCCTGCCCCAGCACCAGCTGAAAGATGCACTACCTCACAACTGCAGATGAGGAAACACAATTCACAGAATCACAGCATCACAATGTTAGGGGCTGGAAGGCACCTCAAAAGATCATCTAGTCCAACCTCCCCTGTCAGAGCAGCATCACCTATATCAGATCACACATTCTCTTGTATGTTCACTTTCATGAAAGATAAATTCCCTTTGTTCTGTATTTTGAGCCCTAATTCAGCAAACCACTTAAACATATGCTGAAGTTCATCATTTGCCACTTTACCACTTACGCATCTACTCAAGAACATGCCTGAAGTCAAGCATATGCACAGCACCCTGCTGACTGTGGCCCTTAGATCTTTCAGTTCATTTCTGCAACTGTTTTAATTTAGTGACGTGAATGTGCAAGGAAGCAACACATTTTAAGCTATTTTAGCACACGCTGGCAAAACTGAAATTTGAACTTGCCTATCCACGTAAATAATCAGAAAAAAATATTTAACAGTAATAGCTAATCCTTGATACCTTTTGGAAAAAGCTTGATTCTAACAAAGACCTTAAGCTGTCAAGATAGTGAAATACTATGGCGTAAACTTCCGCTCTGTATCAGTGCCAAGCAACTAAACCTGGAGCTGAAATATTGCTCCCCCAAAAGGGAGATAAAAAAAAAAACCCACCCTGCCCATGAGCAAGCGGTATGTCAAATATTATTTGTAGAAGCTATTCAGTAAGTAATTTCAAATAAGTAAAATGCAAAGAAACCACAGGATGTTCACAAACAATTTGCAAGTAGAAATGGAAGAGGAATTAATTAAATAAATTATTTGCTATAAATTATTCACCTACCTCTAATCTTACTTCCACTTAGACTATAAAGTTCATGCCATAAAAGATATAGGATACATAACAAGGCATCATTAACTTATGCATTTCCCAGTGCTGCTTTATTTTGACTGTCCAGTTATATTATTGTATTAAGACAGCCTTTTGTCTCTAATGTACTTTGAGTGTAATACATTTTTGTTTTAAAAGCTGAGCTAAGGAGACCTGGTCCAATTTTAGACTGTGATTTGATTTGGAGCTCCAAGGCTGAATAACTCTTAAAATCAGAGAGGAGAATACAAGCTGTTCCCTGAGCAAAGCCAACATGAATAGAAACCTTATACAGTGGGCTAGTTTAATGAGAATTCTACAATTTGGGTCCATTTTACATAAATTCACAGGGAGGAAAGGGTGGGGAGTTGTGGCCCTCAAGCCTCAGAGTGAACATTCTCTTAAAGGTGAGAGTTGCAGGAGGCATGCACCAGAGAGCCACGAGAAGATGGGGAGTTAGGAGCAGATCACAGGCAGGGGATGGCAGTGGCTCCCTGAGCCCCATTAAACCTGCACCAGATTAGCAGCATCCCCACCTCAGTCATTTTTTTCCTTCCTGCAACTGCAAGACAAGATGCCAGCTGTGCCTGGGCTATATGGCCAGAGGAAGAAATTCCAGAAAGAAATTTAGAATGCAGTATACAGTTCTTTTTAGCCATAAAAACAAAACCCCAGAAAAACTTCCCACTCAGAACTAAGGATAAAGCCAGTTTTTTCCTCTTGTTTGTGTCCTGACTTGTTCTAAGTGACAGCAGCCATACTCTGCCACTTGTTTGGTCTCTCAGAAGTTGCTTAGATTTAATTTTTTTAATACCATATTTGTTTACTTTTAAATTATGATGATTGTCACCAAATGTCTCCATTTGTGGAAAGCTGCTGCAAACTGTGGCTATTTGGTTATGGAGGGAGTGAAAAAATAGTTCTTGCAGTTGTCAAAATAATGTCCCAGTTGCCTCCAGAGCAAATGTTGTCACTGCTGTTGGCAACGGGTTGCAATGAAACACTACATCTCATCAGCCATACACATTTTCCCTCCTTGGAAAGGAAAGGAGAGACGGGTTTGGAACACTTAAGTCATCCCGAACTGACTCATAGCAGGCTTAGTCCTTGGCCTGGCGGGGGTCAGGTTCATTTAATCAAGCCACAGCACAGAGTCACAGAATCATAGAATGATAGGGGTTGGAAGGGACCTCTGGAGATCACCTAGTTCAAACCCCTGCTAAAGGTGCATACAGTGTTGTTACACAGCAGTATTTCCACAGTACTTATGAGCACGTTACAAGCCTCTCGGCACAGGGTCAGAGGCAGCAAGGACACAGGGTTCATTCACACCAGAGACCTTTCAAGACTCTGGTCACGGCTCCTGACCCACAGACCTTCTTGAGAGCTAAACAGGCTTTACAATGGCCCTTGCTACATCAGACATGGAGACAATAGCTATGGCACTGCTGACAGGACTGCATCTTCTCCTTATTTCAACACAAAATCATGTCAGCTAGGTTCCTTAAAAAGGATATGAGTGAACTGTGTGCTTAATTCCTACAGGTACCTTATAAAATCCCAGTTGTAACAGTCAACATTTCCAGAGTGAAGCCATAGCATGGCAAGAGAGTGGATAAGGAGGAAGGGCTGCATTTGGCCAGATGGAGACTTAAGGTTCCCTCAAGCAACAAAACAATTCTTCAAAATGCAGGAGGACCAGATCCACATAACGGTGCCCTAGCTAGCACATCTCCACCATCCATGGCAAAACTCACCCAGAAACACAAACCAAAGGCAAGCCAGTAGTGCAGCTGACTGTCTTGGACCCCTTGAGGCAACCTGAGTGATAAGCTATCCCTGGCTGACCTCATAGCAGAACCCACCAGTGGGGCAAGGCTTCCTCCAACACATCCTCAAGCCGCAGATGGTTTAAGACCATCATCGCACAGGATCACAGAATGTTAGGGGTTGGAAAGGACCTTGAAAGATCGTCTAGTCCAACTTCTATGACAGAGCAAGATCAGCTACAGTAGGTCACACAGGAACTCATCTGGGCAGGTTTTGAATGTCTTCAGAGAAGGAGACTCCACAACCTCTCTGGGAATCCTGTTCCAATGTTCTTTCAGCCTCGCAGTAGAAAAGAAGCTCCTATCACAGAATCACAGAAGCACAGAATTAACCAGGCTGGAAAAGATCTCTAGGATCATCGAGTCCAACCTATCACCTAACCCTTCTAATTAACTAGAATTAACTCCATCTTGCACCCATTTCCCCTTGTCCTGTCCTTAGGCATCACTGAGAAGAGCCTGGCTTTGACCTCCCAACATGAGCCCTTCGCCAATTTATCACAGACTGCACCAAGTACGTGAACAGCCAGTAAAGCAGAGACAAGGACAGATATCCTCTCCCCAGTGTCACCTCTCTGAGGGTCCCATGCATGACTTTCATTGTGGGGGAGGCCAAGGAAAGGATGGGATTAGAACTGCAGTCTATTTAGCCACTGAATATTTTCTTTAAACCCCAAAATCAATAACCACCCAGGAATCACTGCCACAAAAACTCAGAAGGGAAAGTACTCAGCAGGCCACTGACTAAATCAGCAGCCAGCACATTCCTGTGGAGAGGGCATGGGCTGGCAGTCAGGAGATACAGACTCCAACCCCATCTGGGACATGGGAATCCTGCATGACCATGGGCAAGGCACCTCCCATTTCTGGGCTTCAGCTTTCCTATCAGCTGCACAATGATCTAGATAACATGGCTGTTACCTAAGTCAGCAGAGAGAAGGATTATACAGAGATCGGCATTAAAAAACCTGGGTGGAGACCAGCACAGATATGAAAGATCCTGAAAATCTAAGTGGGCCTCCTTCATGCTCCTCATCTCCTTCTCTAAAGGATCAAAAATTACATACTCTTTCTCCAAAAGCAGCACACATAGACTACTGTGCATACAATCATCAACTTTTGTCTAAGGCAGGAAAACAGCACCCTGTGCTACAGAGGGAGAGAAAGACAAAGAGGTCTAAAGTCACTCTGGAGTAAGGAAGGGATCCAGATCTTCAGGACTGTTTTCAGCTGTGGTATGAATACTGATGTTAGCCACAGTCAGGAAGGTCAGGAATAACTGGCAAAGTTCTGACCAGCCTGATCTAGAGGTTCATCTAGTGTTAGACACACACACACATATATATATAGATATTTTTTTTTTTAATATATATATTTATGTGACAAACATTCATCTTCCTGCATGTCAAACAACTCATTTCAAACTGCTAAACAAATGGCAGGACACTGCAGCAGAAACAACCCTCAGGAAGGACAAGACAAAACACCTTTTCGGTCATTTCATTTGGCAGCTGTTTTGGCTAGCTAAGCTATCGCCCTTTGCCTGCCTGATGGTGTCACATGCTCCTTTTACTCACCTAGGAGACCAATCTGTCACTAGGGCCACTCAACTTGTTCCTGACCTTCAGTGTGTTTTCTACCCCTTTTACCTGCTCAGGGCATGGGGACACAGTGGCAGCAGGTGGGAGTAAATCCTATATCTCCTGGTGCTCACAAGCAAAAGAAAAAGAGAAAAGCCAACCAACAAAAAACCAAAAATGAACAAAAAAAAAACCCCAACCCAACAACAAATCAAAAAACCTCCCTCCATCCCCACTCCCCACAGCACCTGGTTACTCCCTTACATGCATAGCATCACTGCTGCTAAATTGCAGCCTCAGGAAAAAGGAAAGAAAGAGGCCCAAAAGGCAGCTAGGAAACCCACCGTCCATTGGCTTCCCTCCATGCAAGGCGAGAGGGCTCCTTCTGCTGCAGTGACTTGGCAAGAACACCTCGCTCTGACTCAGCACCTCTCCGGCACCTCCTGTCAATTAAGCCCACAAACTGCTGACGCCGGAAAGGCTTTTTGCAATTAGGATGCATGGCGAGGCAGTGGGAAGCCTCATCTCCCCCCCTTCGCCTGCAGCGGTCCCCCTCTCCAGTTTAGCCCTCTGGCTTAGAGCTGGAGCTACCAGAGAGGGTGAATGAGGTGGCGTGTGGGGGAGTGTTAGTGCAAAAAGGCTGAAGGATGGGGATCAGGGTGGGCAGGGGAAGCCCGAGGTGGGTTCATTCTGTGGATAAACAGACAGCTGCTGTCAATGTGGTAACTGAAATGCAGTCTCACCTAAAAAAGGAAAAAATAAAAACTTTAAAAATAAATAAAAGCAACCACTGGGAATAGAGACAAGAACTGCAAGAACAGATGAGACTACACAATAAAAAAGCTACTGAAAAACTAACTAACGTGGAGCATTCCCCAAAGAACAAGCAAAATGCAGCCTTGCTGGAACTGCGTACAGCTGAGAAACACAAGCTGACACTCTGTGTCCGAGGCATTTTCAGCACAGGAAAAGGAGGTGCTGATTACAGATGAGTCCCATAATAAGGGCCCAGGGCACACCAGCTGTTTCAGGGGCAAAAAGAAGGGCTGCCCTTGACAAGCCAAGGACATCACAGTTCTGCAGAAAGACTGAGGCTATTCTGTCCCTTTGCCAAGTAGCCAAGGTCCTCTTAACCTCTCTGAGCCACTAGCTCCCAACTTGGCCAGAAAGCCAAGCAGGCTTGCAGGCTAGCAGCTCCACAGCCATCAGAGACATTCAGACAAAATCCCGCCAAAATGGCAAAGTTCAAACACACACTCAACTACGGAAGAAGCCCAGGGGCCACACAAGCCCAGCACCGCCGTGCAGGAAGACCTCTGGCACCTTCTCTCACAGAGAAAGGGAAGATTTAGTTTTGCAGAGCTTCACTGAAACCTGGTCAGCCACCCAGCCCTGTCTCCTTCTCTAAGGGCCACAGGAAGCTGCAGGACCCCATTACTGGCACAGGCAGTGAGAGGCAGCAGAGAGTAACGCACAGGGGCCCGAGGGACTCAGAGCGTTCCCTGCAGGAGCACTCAGGGACCTTTAACAAAGGAGCAGGACTGTGTTTTCTGAAATATCACTTCAAACAAACATTTCATAGAGCATGGGTGATGCTGATCACACAGGAACACAGGTCAGAGCAGGAAGAATTGTCGAATCATTAAGGTTGGAAAAGATCTCCAAGATCATCAAATCCAACTGTCAACCCAATGTTGACAGTTAATGTGCACCATGCACATTAAACCATGTCCCAGAGTGCCATGTCTAAGCAGTATTTGAACACCTCCAGGGATGGTGACTCCACTACCTCCCTGAGCAGCCTATACTAATGCCTGACCACTCTTTCAGTAAAGAAATTTGTCTTGGTATCCATCTACCCTGGTGAAATTTGAAACCATTTCCTCTTGTGTGAAGATGGAGTAAAAGTCTCATTTCAGATTAGATGCTGAAATTTGCAGTGAACCATTCGCTACAACCACTTTATACAGCACAGGAAAGGGATGAAACGGCCACACTAACCAACAGTCTAAGTGCCCAATATTTCTCCTAGTCCATGGGCCCATGGCTGCGGAATTCATCACAGAGTAATTCCCTACCTGGAAATCTAGCATGGACAAAAAGGTAGAGATGTGCGCCTGCTAGGTGAATAGACTAGACATCAGGAGGAAATTCTTCCCAATGAGTGTGGGTGAGGCACTGGAACAGATTGCCCAGAGAAGCTGTGGAAGCTCCAAGTGTGGAAGTGTGCAAAGTCAGGCTGGACAGGGCCTCGAGCCACCTGGTCTAGTAATAGGATGTGTCCCTGCCCATGCCAGGGTGGTTGAAACGAGATGATCTTTAAGGCCCCTTCCAACCCAAGCCATTCTGTGAGTAATGCCCAGGTTCCATCTAGACAGCCAAAGACGAGAGGAAGAAACCTTAAATAAAACTCAAATCTTGCTACAGCAACCTGGATTTATCAAAGGTCTCCTGATCGGGTAAGGCGTATCTGCTGCACAGCATGAAGTGAAAGCAAAAGAACAACGAAGTCAAAGAAAACAGCAAAAAATAGAAACTTCAGCAACATGTGCAGGAATTAGCTAAATGTCACAGCAGGTTACAATTTTGCAGCATCTTAAAGAGCATAGGTAAGGGCTTGGAACAGTCAGTTCCAGGGCGCTCAGAAGCTAAAACACTCCAATTGATGCAAAGAGCAACCTGAGTCAGAAAGTAACAGTGACCACTACATAATCAAATTTAAGTTCCTCTGCGAGAAAAAGTGAGAGAGCTTTGCATCATGCCTCTTAGACATAAGTAAAAGATGGTTAAAATAGCCTAATTCCAACAGCGGAGGAAATAAAAAGTTGTTACACTGTATGGTGGTGTGTTGAAGGCAATCTCGGCATCATCACAGAAAAGGTACTTGGTGGCCCTGAGCAAACAAAAAAACAAAAAACGAAAAACAAACAAACAAACAAAAACCCAAACAAAAAAACCCACAAACCTGCTGAGAAGCAAGAAAGTACATTGTGTGGTCAAACAAAGGAACAAAAAGTCATTCAGACTAAGCACTTGCTTCATAAAGATGGTAGCCAGGAGAGAGGAGAACAAAATTGAAGGCCAAATTGAAAAAGTAAAAAAAAACAAAACCCCAATCATTTCAATATATTCAAAGAACAAGTCAAGGAGTGCTGAACAGGTAGGAGAGTGACATTTGTCAAGTAGCTGTGTTGCTAGCAAAGGCAGGCAAGTTCTTGCTAAGCCAGGTGTTTCTTGAAGTTAGCAAAGCTTGCCCCAAGACAGGACACAGGCTAACCTGGAACTTACAGCAGGGATTGGTTTAACCAGGCAAGTTCCCTAAGCCACTAAAATTACACACCAGGAGCAAATTAGCTTGATCTTTCCTCAGAGGAACTTGTGGCCCTTCAATCCACTTGAATTTTGGAAGGGAAACGACAGGAGTAAGTGATTAATTTTCAGGCACTTCAAAGTACACCTGCTAAACCACTCTGGGCAAGATGTTCAGTGCCAGCCCCATTCCATGATTGCCTGAGGTAGGAACCATCAGCCCACCACTCCAGCCTCCTCCCCAAGTAGGGTTCAAGACACCCAGGTTCAGGATGAGTCCAGAGCTGCTGCACCACAATTCAGTACCCAGGCTTCGAGGCATGGAAGCCTCTCTCCCCCTGCCCTCACTCTAGCCCTGATTGCAAGGGATTAACCCCCAGGTTTCATACCAGCTCTAGGGTGGTTTAATCTATTCCTTAATATCTGGGAGAGAGACAGGGAGCTGGCAAAGTGATTTGGTCTGGCTGAGACAAAAGAAGATTGAGAGACTTTCCAAGGGATCTGACAAAGCTCGGCAAGTGGGCAGCAAGATGAAATTCAACATTACCAAACGGACAGTAATAAGAACTTGAGAGAATAATCTGAACTCCTCATATGCCATGGGGCTCTAATTCAACTGTAATCACTTGAGGATCTTGGTATGACTGTGAAGGGCTCAATGAAAACATCTGTTCAACAGACAACCATGGTCAAAAAAGCAAGCACACTGCTAGGATGTCAAAAAGAAGAAGCGGAAAGGATGCTGGAAGCATTAAAATGCCACTGTGAACACGAACAGCACAGCCTCAGCTGGAATTGCTGTGCTTGGTTCTGGGTGGCACACCTGAAATTACAGAGGGCACAGAAAGGATTCATCATTCACCAGTCAATAACTGGTCAAGCACAGTTGAAATTGGGACAATTTAATCTAGAAAGGAATTAGTTAAAAAGAAAAA
>VWYK01126658.1:15397-33382 GCA_013399775.1 Semnornis frantzii | reverse complement strand
CTGCCACAGCAACCTTCTCTTCTTCAAATAAAAGCCGACCCATCCCCCCCAGCCCCGTTTTTTTCAGCCCAAACCACCTGCGGAGAGCCCCAGCAGATGGCAGCCGGGGGCCGAGGCTGGCGTTAGGCTGAAGGTCGCCTTTGATCTCGGAGCGCTCTCTGCACCCCACGCAACGCTAAGGGCTGGGGGGAGGGCTTTGCTCCGTACCTCCTTGGGCGAGAGGATGGAGATGTAGTCCTCGTAGATCATCCTGGCCTTCTCGTCGATGGTGTGCTTGTTGCACTCTGTCTTGAGCTCCTCGCAGGCCAGCCAGAAGAGCATGTTCTCCTCGCTGTACTCAGTCCTCAAGAACTCGCGGAAGACGTTGCGGCCGGCAGGGCTCTTCATCAGCTTCTCGAAGGACTGTGCCCAGCCCCGCACCTCCTCCGGCGTGGGCTTGGTGCTGCCAAGGTCCCAGCAAGCGAGAGCAGATGGAGAGCAGGAGTTAGGAACCAGTCCTGCGCCAGGCAAGTGCTGGAGCGATGCAACAGGTTGCCCGGGGGAGGTGGTTGGGGCCCTGCGCCTGGAGGTGTTCAAGGGGAGGCTGGACAAGGCTGTGAGCAAGATGCTCTAGGGGAGGCTGTCCCTGCTGGCTGCAGGGAGGGTGGCTGGGTGACCTCTGGGGGTAGGCTGTCCCTACTGGCTGCAGGAGTGGGTGGCTGAGTGACCTCTGGGGGTAGGCTGCTCTAGGGAAGGCTGTCCCTGCTGGCTGCAGGGCGGGTGGCTGGGTGACCTCTGGGGGTAGGCTGTCCCTACTGGCTGCAGGAGTGGGTGGCTGAGTGACCTCTGGGGGTAGGCTGCTCTAGGGAAGGCTGTCCCTGCTGGCTGCAGGGCGGGTGGCTGGGTGACCTCTGGGGGTAGGCTGTCCCTACTGGCTGCAGGAGTGGGTGGCTGAGTGACCTCTGGGGGTAGGCTGCTCTAGGGAAGGCTGTCCCTGCTGGCTGCAGGGCGGGTGGCTGGGTGACCTCTGGGGGTAGGCTGTCCCTACTGGCTGCAGGAGTGGGTGGCTGAGTGACCTCTGGGGGTAGGCTGCTCTAGGGAAGGCTGTCCCTGCTGGCTGCAGGGCGGGTGGCTGGGTGACCTCTGGGGGTAGGCTGTCCCTACTGGCTGCAGGAGTGGGTGNGGTCGGCTGGGGGACCGCTGGGGGTAGGCTGTCCCTGCTGGCTGCAGGGAGGGTGGCTGGGGGAACCTCTGGGGGTAGGCTGGATGACCTCTGGAGGGCCCTTCCAAGCTAAACCATTCCGTGATTCAGTGTCATGGTTAGACCAAGAGGGGTGAGAGCTCCTTGCTGTGCCCCTGCCCACATGGCTCAGGAGGACGTCAGTCCTGGATTCTCTATGGCCACACCAAAGCTGCTCATGCTCATCCTCTGGCTAACACAGAAGCTTTTGGAGGTTGCTCATGGGGTCAGGATCAGGCTTGATGTGGCCCTGGGTAGCCTGATCAATAGTTGGAGGTGTTGCAGAGTCACAGAATTGTCAGGGTTGGAAGGCACCTCAAGGACCCTCAAGTTCCAATCCCCCTGCCATGGGCAGGGACACCTCACACTAAATCAGGTTGCCCAGAGCCACATCCAGCCTGGCCTGCTGACTGCAGGGAGGTTGGAGAAGATGACCTTTGAGGGTCCCTTCCAACCCAAGGCAAGCTGTGAATCTGTGAACCTGTCCCATTCCAGAAGGACTGTGCCCAAAAGCACTGCCCCTGCCCACACTAAACCTGCTGGTGCTCATCCTCTGGGTATCACAGAAGCTTTTGGAGGTTGCTCATGGGGTCTGTCCCACCTCTGCTCACCCACACTGGAGCATGGACTCAGCTGAGCTGAATTTCTTAGCCTGAGACACACTTTTGGCTTTGCACAATCCCAAAAGGAAGCAAAAGCCTTTCCCAGGTAGAGCAGCAGCTCTGAGCTGGCTGGGGAGAGACCAGCATGGGTCCATCATCCCTCACAGCTGTGTGTGGGAAGCTGCTGCCCAGCTAACAGCCATCATCTGCTAACCAGGGCTGGAGCAATCATCATTAGAGGCTAATTAGCACCTGTGCCCCCCAACCCTGCTGTGCCAGGCACTGCACAGAGCACCTGTGGCTGGTCATTACTCGTCCTCCAGGGAGTGGGTGCTGCAGGATGAGGTTCTGCCCTTGGGACATGGCCTGAAAGCTACTTAGGTCCTCATGTGCCTCAGTTTCCCTTTGCAAGGGGCCCAAGGGGGCCCAGAGCTTTCCCTTTTCCTGGTGGGAACTGAGGACACGGCACTGGAAGCAGCTCCAGGACCACCTTCCCCGACCACACACCACCCTGTGTGTGCACCAGCAAGCAGGCTGCGGGGGCTGGGTGCCACGGAAGGTGGCAGTGGGTGCCACGCCATGCTGTGCCACGCCATGCTGTGCCACCTCTGAGGTGCTGCTCTGGCACTCACCATGCTTCACAGTTTGGGATGGTCTCCAGTTTGGTCTCCCGGGACGCCCTCCACGCTCGCTCCCGGTCCTCGTTCCTGACAGGGACACAGAAAGGTAGTCAGGGGCGTTGGGGGATGCACCCAGACCCCCACCTTGACCCCCTGACCAGCCCTGGCCACTGAATCTCATCCGTGGGCACCAGCACCCCCCTCACCCAGATCCTCCCCGGCAGCACCCTGGTTCCTTGTGCAACTTTGCTGTCACCGTGGCAAGGCTGTTTCCTGCCCTTGGGCACTGCTCGGCCACCCAGGACATGTGCCAGGGCCCAGCCAGTGTGGCAGCTGGCAGAGGTCAGTGCTGGTATGGCCCATGGCAAATCCATGGTGAACTACCATGAACCAACACCAACAAATAAACAAACAGGGGGGCTGCAGGCTGTGACCATTGGGGTTCAGCACCACAGAGGACTTGGCCTCTGTGCCACAGGATCAGAGGATGGGGTGTGGGGGGGTCAGAAAGGACCTCTGGAGGTCAGTGGGTCCAACCCCCCCTGCCAAAGCAGGGCAGGTGACACAAGGACACATCCAAACTGGTCACTGTCTCCAGCTGGAGACAGCCCCAGGAAGCTGGTGGTGAGGGTAGACGGGGAAATGGGAAGGGCTGGACCCTGCACCTAGCACTGGTTCAGCTTGGAGGCCAAAGACAGGATGGAAATGCCAGGGCTGAGGGCTGCTGGTGTCCCTTGTCCACCCATCCCTCATGCCCTGGGGTGCTGGTAGTGCAAGGGCAGAGCAGCTTCCAGTCATCCTTCCTCAGGCCCTCAAATGTCAGTGCCCGGCGGCAACCGCAGCTTCCTGCTTGCGACACCGTCCAAGCCAACGTGCCAACTTCTGCCCCTGGCAGTGTCAGTGAAGCTGTGGGCACCTCCCTGCCCATGCCAAGACAGGGCCTTGCTGCCTGCCATGCCCGAGCCCCAGAATGGTTGGCACTGCTCACTGCTTGTTCCAGGAGTAGGCTACAGGAGGCTTTTCTGTCCTGGCTCTTGCAGAGGTAAAGGAGACACACAGGGAAGGGTGACCCTGGGTATGGCCAAATGCCATCTCCCTTAACCCTGGGAGCCCACCCAAGCAGCAGCTATGTCCAAGAACCAGGTGCTGCATGAAGCATGGAGGACCAGCAGCATGTGGACATCTCTCTTGCTTATGGGACCTTTGACCCTTGGACAGTTGGGTGGGTGGGTGATGGTCACCAGCCTCGTGGGACCCTCAGGTTGGAGTGATGGAACATACCAGGAGCAACTTGGTGCTGCACGAAGCAGGGAGGACCCACAACAGGTGGGCATCTCCCTGGACTCTTGGGTGAGTGGCTAATGTTCACCAGCCCCACGAGAACCTCAGTGACAAACCCACAGTGAACCACCACAAAAAGCTGGGGAGGGACTATTGANCTCCTGTGCTCCACAACCTCCCTGCAGATCTTCTCCTGTGCTCCACAACCTCCCTGCAGATCTTCTCCTGTGCTCCACAACCTCCCTGCAGATCTTCTCCTGTGCTCCACAACCTCCCTGCAGATCTTCTCCTGTGCTCCACAACCTCCCTGCAGATCTTCTCCTGTGCTCCACAACCTCCCTGCAGATCTTCTCCTGTGCTCCACAACCTCCCTGCAGATCTTCTCCTGTGCTCCACAACCTCCCTGCAGATCTTCTCCTGTGCTCCACAACCTCCCTGCAGATCTTCAGCACCAGGTTGGATGAGACCTTCAGCAACCTGTTCTAGTGGGAGGTGTCCCTGCCGGCTTGGAACTAGATGAGCTTTGAGGTCTCTTCCAACCTTACTGACAAAAGAAATCACTGCCGGGGAGAGGCCGGGGCCGGCGCCGCGGGGTTGGGGCCGTACCATGAGCAGCTGCAGCAGCAGCACCAGCAGAAGCAGCAGGCGTTGGGGCGGTGGTTGCTGGCAGGTTGCACCGTGGCCGGAGAAGTCTCATGCCGGGACATCGGAAGGGAGGTCTCTGCGGACGCGGGTCCTGCGTGCTGCAGAGGGGTAGGAAGGGTAGGGAGCAGGTGAGCAGAGATGCCGAGCGGCATCCCCCACCCTGCGCCGGCAGCCGGAGGGGAAGGAGGGAGCCTTTGTGCGGCCGCTTGCCGTCCTCGGCTCCCGTTTGCCACCCTGGCCACCAGCCGGCCCCGAGGTGGTCGCCGCCTCACCTGCGTCCCAGCCTCATACACGGTGGACGGGGTTGGGTCGTGCTGTGGGGTTTCTGCTGCTGCTCTCCACCGCTGCCAGCCCGTGGGTGAGCCGTGCCGAGAGCTCCCGGCTAACGTCCCTGCCGCCGCCTGGATGGAGCCTGCGGGGAAGGGAGAGGAGCAGAACTCTGTCACCTCCACACAGACATCCCCAGCCCAGCTCCGAGAGGCTCCATGCCTGGGAAAGCTTCTTGCAAGAGGCAGGCTGGGGCATGGCAGGGAGACAGAAAAAGTGTGCAGGAAAAGGAGTGAGAAGGAAAGGGGAAGCAGGGTGGTGGCCACTGCCAGTCCCGAGCCTGGCATCACAGACACCTTGAAGATCATCCAGTCCAAGCCTTACCCCAGCACTGCCAGAGCACCACCAAACCATAGCTCTCAGCACCACAGCTCCAGGGCTCTGAAACCCCTCCAGGGATGGAGACTCCACTGCTGCCCCTGGGCAACCTGAGCCAGGCCTTGACAACCCTCAAGGGGAAGAAATTGTTCCTCATGCCCAACCTAAATGGTAACTTGAGACCATTTCCTCTTGTGCTATCACTTCTAACATGGGAGGAGAGGCCAAGCCCCACCTGGCTCCAGCCTCCTTTTGGGGAGCTGCAGAGAGCCAGAAGGTCTCCCCTCAGCCTCCTTTGCTCCAGGCTGATCAACTCCAGCTCCCCCAGCAGCTCCTCAGAAGGGACCTGGGACCCCCTCCCACACTTTGGCAGCAGTGGGACCAGGCAGGGTGGACCAGGCTGGTCTAACCACCAGCCTCATGCACCTTTGGCCATACCCTGAGCCATGAGGAAGCTCAGCCAGACCCCAGTGGTGGCTTTGGGCCTGGGATGGGGAAGTCAGAGCTGCTCACAGCATCATGTGAGTGGAAGGAAACAGGGCGTGGGGGAGAAGCTCTCACAGCTCCCAGCACCGAACCAACACTCCCTCTGTGCCAAACACTGGCCCAGTCCTGTCCCTGCTGCTTGCCCACCCCAGCCTGGAGCTGCTCCTGGGCTGCAGTGGTGCCGGGATGGTGGTCAGGATGTGGTCACAGCCAGCTCTGTCTCCCTGTGCCCTGCTGAGGGTGGGTGGCAGCAATCACAGCCCTTCCTCTGCCAGAAAGGAGGTAGGAGTGAGGAGCACAGGCAGGAGCAGCCCCCAGCCCCCTCAGCCCCAGCATCCCTGTCTTAGAACCACAGAACTGCTGAGGTTGGAAGAGACTTTCGAGATCACCAAGGCCAACTGCTCACCTGGAGCTCACACTGCCACCTCTGCTGCTAAGCCACTGCCACCACATCACATCCCTGAGCACCACATCCACCTCCAGGGATGGTGACTCCACCACCTCCCTGGGCAGCCTGTTCCAGGGCTGGAGAACTCCTTCTGAGAAGAAATTCTTCCTAATAGTCAACCTGAACCTCACCTCCCCTGGCACTACTCAAGGTCTTGAGTTGCCCCAGGTCTCATCACCTCAGGTCTAAGTCCCCAGGCAGACTGAAGAGGGATGGAGCTGGGGTGCCAGCCCCAGCTGGGGACAGGGCTGTCACCATGGGTGAAGTCCTCCTGTCCCCAGCACAGCCACAGCCTGGCAGCACCTCCAGGAGGTCCTTGCCCAGGCCCTGGCAAACCCTGCTGCTGGCTGCCATCACTCCTGCAGGAACAAAAAAGGAGAGAGTCTGCCTCTGGCTCCTCATTGTCCCTATTTATAGCCCTGGCAGGGTGGCTGTGACCTTGCCACCCAGCTGGGCAGCAGGCTTTGCTCCCTCCTGCACCACACTGCCCTCAGGTCCACTTAACCCCCCACTTTCCCCCCCTTTCCTTCCCTTCCCTGGGTCAAACCATCTCCTGCTCCCTGTGCCCACTCTTCCCCCTGCCCACCCCTGGTGGCATCCTGCTGCCAAGCCAACTCGTCCCATTGTGCTACAACCAAATGCTGCCATGCCTGGAGCCTGGCTCCTGGCACTAATGGCACCAACCAGTGGTGAGGCTTTGGGAATGGGGTGAGCAGGAGGAGAACTGGAAATTTGGGAATAGCCTGCTCCCTCCCACTCCACAGCAAAGGCTGTCCTGTGGGGCGTGGGGCAGGTGGCCAAGGGTCAGCGATGTGGGGACAGTCTGTGGTGGCATCACTCTGGGGCAACTCCCAGGCACTTCTGCTGTTGCTGACTGAGCTTGGCCAGAGCAGATCCAAAGGTGGCTGAGCCAAAACACCCTGGAGAGGCAGGGGAACAAAGTGGCACCCCCATTCCCAGGGGATGCACTCAGTGCCAAGCCAGGATCAGCTCACTGTGGCACCCACCCAGGGTCACCTCAGCTGCACCAAGAGGGAGCAGATGTGGGGCTGCAAAGGGCCCTGTGGCACTGAGAGGCAGTGCTGCTGTGCTCCACGTTGCCACCAATGCCAGCATGATCCAGACTGGCACCAAAAAGCAATGCCCAGCAGGCTCCAGACTGACACTGAAAGGCAATGCCAGCCCAATGCAGACTGGCACCAAAGGGCAATGCCAGCAGGCTCTGGCTTTGCAGGGCCCATTTCACCCCTCTGCGCCCCTTGATTCCCACATAGCCACTCAAACCACCACAGCAGTGGGGGCCATGTGCCATGAGGCTCTTTCCATCTGGGCACTGGTGCCAGTAGACAAGGAAGTGCCCATGGGCAGAAGAGCCTGAGAGAAGTGGAGGGAAGAGGGCACACGTGTGAGGCTGTGAAAAGAGGAAGGATGACAAAAAAGGGACATCTCCCCAGCACAGAGACACCCCAAAAGGTGCCAAACCTCATGAGCTCCCCAGGCCCCCTGTGAGCTGTAGCACCCACCCTGGCAGTCCCTGTGTGCTGGGTGTTCCCAGGTCATGCCAGCTCACATGCCTGTGACATCCCCACTGAGCCTGGCACTGCCCTGCCCTCTCTCTGAATGGAGAGGGGACCCCCTCGCCCCACAATTTGACCAGATGAGTGCTCCCCAAAATGGCTTTGGAAGGGAAATCTTCCCTTCTGCCAAGCTGCTCCTTGCCAGGGCACTGGGTCCCAGCAGCCTCACAGGAAGTACCCTGTGCCCAGCTGACCCCAGGCAAAGCAGTCACCAAAACTCACCCTGTGCCAGCTGCAGTGGGAGATGTGGCATTGGGGTGCCTGTAAAGCCTTACAGGAAGTACCCTGTGCCCAGCTGACCCCAGGCAAAGCAGTCACCAAAACTCACCCTGTGCCAGCTGCAGTGGGAGATGTGGCATTGGGGTGCCTATAAAGCCTTACAGGAAGTACCCTGTGCCCAGCTGACCCCAGGCAAAGCAGTCACCAAAACTCACCCAGTGCCAGCTGCAGTGGGAGATGTGGCATTGAGGTGCCTACAAAGCAGAACCCAAGGTGATGGCAAATGCTGGGCACAGGCCTGACAGCCCTCCCTGCCCTCTGTTTCCCTGAGCACTCTGGCTGGGGCTGGTGCCCCAAGCAGTGTGGCATCCCTCTTCGGCCACCTCTGCCTCTGCCAAGCAGGGCACAAACCCCAGTGTCAGGGCATCCCTGGCACAACCCCCAGTGCACCCACCCGATTGGCTGGTGGGAGGACCCGTGGGGGTGCAGGGGGAGCTGCTGCTGTGTCCCTACCTGTGGCCTGGCCATGGTGCGGCGGCGGTGCCGGGTGCCAGCCAGGGTGACCCCGGCTGGCTCAGGGGGTGCTTGGCATTGCCAAGACTGCCGGGTGTGAGGGCAGGGAGATGGGAGAGGAAAGAAGAGAGAAAGAGCAAAGCAAAGTGGCTGAACATCCTCTGACAGGAAAGGGAGTGGTAAGGGAAGTGGCAAACTCAACCGAAGAGTTCAGACCTTTTTTGGGAAAGCCCCGGCTGCTCTGCTTGCCCTGCCCTGGGGCTGGGCACCCCCAGGGGCACACGGCAGGGCACAGCAGGCAGCCAAGCCGGGTCAGCCTCCTGCTCCCCACTCCCTGCTTGGCTCTGGTGGCTCCCAAAGTTACCAGAGCGGCAGAGCAGAGCTTCCTGGCTAGGATGAGGACCTGCAAGATGCCAGGCACCTTGGAGATAACCTGGGCACACCAGCACTGCATCACCTCTCTGCCCAAGGAATTGGCCAGCCTGGTTTCCCCGAGGGATGCCAAGCAGGATTTGTCCCCAGAGTGGTCCCTGGCACCCAGCTGAGGCCACTTGGATGTGCCCACTGCTTTCCACCACGCTGTGCCCAGGCATCCCTGGGGCTCCAGCGCTGCTCATGGGGTGAGGACAGCGGCAGCGAGGTGGGCAGTGAGGGCAGGGGGCCGGTGCCCGGGGGGTGGGCTGAGCCAGAGCCTCCCAGCAGCATGGTGGCTGCAGTGTGCCAGCCTGCCCGCCGCGGGGCCTGGCTGNCTCCTTCATTCCATTCGCCTTTGGCACCGCTGTGGGTAGTGGGTACCCAGCCCTGGCACCGCACCAGAGACCCAAACCCGTTGGTGGTCTCTGCTGGCAGCTGCCTCCTCGCTCGAGCAGGTAGAAAAGGGGAGAAAAGGGGAGAAAGAGGGAGGGGGTGTGGGGGGTGCCAGCACCCCCTGCATGCTCTCCTGGGGCTGCCAGGCTGGGCCGGGTGCCCGGTCATGGCACGTGTCTGTTATCAGCCTGGCCCAGCACCCCGCTTGGCACAGCTGTGTCCCTCAGCTTCCCGGGGGACACTGAGCTGTTATCTCCTCTCTTCCCAACACCCAAACTCCCACACGGTCAAGCTGCTGCTGTCCTTAACTCCACTCCATCTGGATGGACACCCCCTCCCCTTCCCTGAATGCCCCAAAGTCACCCTCTCTCTGCTTTGGCACCTCCTTTTCCTGCTGGCACTCACCCCTCCAGCTCTGCTGCCCTCGCAGGCTCCCAGCACCACGCTGGTTCCTGTCACCTGAACCTCCTTTATGTCATTGGTTTTCCAGGCTCCCCTTTGCTGCAGCCTGGGGAGCTGGAGGCTGCCAGGATGGCATCATGCCCCCATGGGCAGCCCCCAGCACTCCCAGCTTTGCCAGCCCTGGGGCACCCACCAGCACGGAGGATGTTTTTATACCCCCAGCCACGGAACAAACTCTCTGCTCCAGGAGGGATCTTCCCTTTGTGGTTTATGGATCAGCACTGGGAGGGCAAATTTGCTGCCCACCACAGATCCTCAGGGACACCTGTGTAGGGATCATCCCTAACCAAGCTGCCAGCACAGCTGAGCCCCAGGGGAGCTGCGCAGCATTTGGCCCTTCCCCACGCCTCAGAGGAGCTCCAAACTCCACCACCTGTGAGCCCAGCCGGGCTGGGGCAGCACAAGCAGGGCTGGGCAGCCCTGGGCACTCCTCCTCGCTTTTGCCTTCTCTAGCGTCTCACAAGGGCTCTGCCCAGCCTCCAGCTCTCAGCCTCCTCCTCCTCCTCCCTGCCCTTCTCCCGGGAGCAGTCAGCACCTCCGACCTCTGCCAAATTTGGCTGAAAGCAGCCCCTGAGTGCAAGCAGCCACGGGCCAGTCCCGCGGGCAGCCGGAGTGGGGGGTGATGGGCAGCTGGCACCCTCCCCGGGCACGCCGTGTGCTGGGGTTACCCCGTGGGCAGGCAGCACAGGGTGGGTGGGGAGCTGGCACCCCCCGGGCACGCCGTGTGCTGGGGTTACCCCGTGGGCAGGCAGCACAGGGTGGGTGGGGAGCTGGCACCCCCCCAGGCACGCCGTGTGCTGGGGTTACCCCGTGGGCAGGCAGCACAGGGTGGGTGGAGAGCTGGCACCCCCCCAGGCACGCCGTGTGCTGGGGTTACCCCGTGGGCAGGCAGCACAGGGTGGGTGGAGAGCTGGCACCCCCCCAGGCACGCCGTGTGCTGGGGTTACCCCGTGGGCAGGCAGCACAGGGTGGGTGGAGAGCTGGCACCCCCCCAGGCACGCCGTGTGCTGGGGTTACCCCGTGGGCAGGCAGCACAGGGTGGGTGGAGAGCTGGCACCCCCCCAGGCACGCCGTGTGCTGGGGTTACCCCGTGGGCAGGCAGCACAGGGTGGGTGGAGAGCTGGCACCCCCCCAGGCACGCCGTGTGCTGGGGTTACCCCGTGGGCAGGCAGCACAGGGTGGGTGGAGAGCTGGCACCCCCCCAGGCACGCCGTGTGCTGGGGTTACCCCGTGGGCAGGCAGCACAGGGTGGGTGGAGAGCTGGCACCCCCCCAGGCACGCCGTGTGCTGGGGTTACCCCGTGGGCAGGCAGCACAGGGTGGGTGGGGAGCTGGCACCCCCCGGGCACGCCGTGTGCTGGGGTTACCCCGTGGGCAGGCAGCACAGGGTGGGTGGGGAGCTGGCACCCCCCGGGCACGCCGTGTGCCGGGGTTACTCCGTGGGCTGGCAGCGGCGCCGAGCCCCGCAGCTGCGGCCGCCCCCGCAGCCTGCCCCAGCCACCTGCCGGTGCACAGGAAGTTTTAGGAGCTATTTTTAGCCTTGGCTTTTCCACCTCCTTTTCAGCAGTCTGCTTAGAAAAAGACCAAGGAGGTGAGGCCTGAGCCCAGCCCAACCCAAACTCTGCAGGCATGGGGCTGGGCTCAGCCCCGCTATGACCAGCGTGGGGGTGCCAGCGGTGCTGGGCAATGGGCAGGTTGGGCTCCAAGCGTCCCAGCAGGACGAGGGGGTGGCGATGCCCACGTGGCTGTACCCAGGCATGTCCTTGCCACCAGGCCAAGTGAGTGGTGGTGATAATGGCACAGATGTGCCCGGGCACGTGGTGGTGGCAAGCAGATGCCTTTGGGGGAGGTCCTCTGCCCAGCAGTGATTTTTCTGTCATCTCCTGAGGCTGCAAAAGTTGGTCCTGGTGAGGGGAAGTGCTGCAGCGTGTCCCAGCACCTCCTCAGGCCTCTCAGCTCTCCTGCTGGGATGAGGAAGGTGCTGAGGATGATGAGAGCAGACTGAGAGGGGATCTGCTTCATGTTCATAAATATCTGAAGGGTGGGGGGACAAGAAGGGGCCAGGCTCTTCTCAGGGGTGTCCTGTGGTAGGACAAGGGGCAGGGGACACCAACTGGGACCGTGGGAGCTCCACTTCAATACGAGCAGAGAAGCTTCTTTGCTGTGAAGGTGCCAGAGCCCTGGAGCAGGCTCTGCCCAGAGAGGCTGTGGAGTCTCCTTCTCTGCAGCCTTTCAAGACCTCTCTGGATGTGTTCCTCTGTGACCTGCCCCAGGTGATCCTGCTCTGGCAGGAGGGGTGGACTCAATGATCTTTGGAGGTCCCTTCCCCCCTCTACCATTCTGTGGTTCTATGATTCTTCTGTGGACCATCCTCTACTCCCTGTCCCTCTCCTCAGTGTATTTCTGCCCCAAGCATCCTCCCAGCCAACTCTCACCCTGAACCCTCCTGAAAGCACCACACAAACCTCCCCACAACCTGCAAAAAAAAAAAGAGGCCAACCAGTCCTGTGCTGGTTCAGCTGGTGGTCAGCACCAGCTGCTGGGTGGCATGACGGGCACATGGCTGCCTGGCACCTGCCCCTCCAGCCCTGCCTTTTGCACCGAATTGGGAGTTAATTATTTCATAGCACAGAAATAGCAGCACCACAATCAGCTGGGGGATTTAATAAGGCAAGCCCTGACAATTAGGTTTCTATTAGTGGAGGTATCACAGCGTCGTTAAGGCAGACTCCTGTGAAGCATCTGGTAATGATCCATGTGAAAGGAGAAGAAAGATCACAGAAATCAATACCCAGCAGGGGCTGAGCCACATGGAAGGAGCCCAGCAGCTGAAGGCAGGGAAGAGGAAAGGGAGGGATAGGGCATGGTGGGGGGTCTACTTGAGCTGGGTGGGTGCTGTGGTGCTCCTCAACCCTATGAGGATCTTCACCCCTGATCTCATCCCCACCCTGCTGCACACCCTGGCTATCACCTCCCAGAGGGGGTCAGTTAATCAGTGGTCACTTTTAATCACCACAGTAAGGGTGGTGAGACACTGGAATGGGTTGTGGATGTCCCCTCCCTGGAGCTGTTGGAAGCCAGGTTGGATGAGGCCTTGAGCAACCTTGGGCGAGTGGGAGGTGTCCCTGCCCGTGGCTGGGGGGGGGTTGGAATTGGATGATCTTTAAGGTCCCTTCCAACCCGACTCACTCTGATTCTAAAAATCTATGACTTTTGAGGGGTGGGGATGCCAGAAGGACTGAGGATAAGAAGAGAGGAATTCTCCTCCCAAGGAAACAACCAGACAGGGAATCAGCCTGTGGTCAGGGTGAAGAGGAGGGACTCTGCCTCCCTGAGAATCACAGGCTCAGAGGGGTGCCTGTACTGCAGCTCTGAGTGCTCCTCGATGTGCCTGATAGGTGATTTTCTGCCCAGCCCAAGACCGACCCCCACCAGCTGCCTCCACTGCCTGAGTGCAGGGAGGAGGTTTGGGAGCCTACACCGGTGGGAGGTGGCTCTGGCTGTGCCAGGGACAGGTCTGGCCTTGCTCTCCAGCCATGCTGCCTGCCCAAAGCATGGCCCTGTGTGGCACTGATGTGGGCAGGGCTGAGCCTGGCAGCTGCCTCAACCAGTAGTGGGACTGGCCAGGCTGGGGCCACACCAGCATGAGGGCTGGGGACCAGGGGGACCAGCCCCCAAATGCTGCACCCTGGAGATGTTTGCCCAGCAGTTTATTTGGCTGGGCAGCCCAGGTCCTCCTGCCTGCATGCTGCCAGCCCTGATGGATGCCTTTTGGGGTCTGGCATCACTGGTGAGCAGCCAAAGTTGGACTGTCCTCCAGGCTCAGTGCCACCATGGGTCCTGTGACCAGAGCTTGCAGAGCAAAGCTTTTGCTTATACTTCCTCCCACCTCAGACCTTGGGCCTCTGTTAAAATAGTGAGGAACCAAGGAAGGAGCCCCCCAGGAGTCTGTTCTGCAGGCAATACCCAGGGAAAGGCTGATTTAGTGACCTGGTGCCCTGTCCCAGCTTCAGAGCATCCCAAGGGACATAGGTGGCCCTGGTGCTGTGGTCACAGCAGCCTCACCAGCACCAGGGCAGCAGCAATGCCCTGCCCCAGCTATGCCAGGCAACGGAGAGCTCTGTGAGCAACTCCTGCCCTCCAGGACAAGCCACACCAGTTATGTAAAACCCAACCAAAGGGGAAGAAAGGCAGTGGGGTTCAGCTTGGTCATCCCTGGGGAGGAGCTGGCAGCACAGGGAGGAAGGAAGCATTGTCACCCTGCATGGGCCCTGTGTCACAGAGGTGGCCCCTGGCCCTGGGCAGTGCCAGGCAGCCTCAGCCCCAGACAGAGCTGCAGAAGATGGATGCAGCAGCATGGCCATGGGTGGATGCCCATAGCAGTCATTCTGGGCTCAGAAGGCTGTAGTGGCCCTTGCTGGGGATCCTGGTGAGATCCCTGATGGGACAGCCCATGGCGATGCCCTTCACCAAGCCACTGGGATGCTGCAGGGCTTGGCTGAACCACTGAACTGAAGCTTGTCTGGCACCACTGCCACAGCAGCAAATCTCTCCAGCCCCAAGCCTGCTTTGTGAGCTGGGTGAAGCCCACCCCAGACTCACAGGCAGCATCTCTCCTTGTTTTGCTGGGTTTTTTTCCCTTCCTGTTTCCTAGGGCTGGCTCAAAGCTTTCCCTTCCTTTTCAGTGGTTCCTGCCTGCTAATGCCAATCTGTACCTGTTTGCTCTTCTCCTGCCCTTTGCACTGCAGCACTGCTTGGGCATTTGCCTTCTGTCGGAGCAAACCACTCCAGCCCTGGCTGGGTTCGTGCCTGCAGGATGGGCAAACTCATAACCCTTCATGCCAAACCCTCTCTGCTGGCTCCCTGATCCCCTCTATACCAAACCAGCAGTAAACCCAGCCCTGGAAGTGGGCTATCAGTGCACCCACAGTGTGCCCTACACCCAGAGCCACAGCCAGGCACGGGGACACTGAGGACTCTGCTCCTCCCATGCTCATCCCATTGCTGCTCTGGAGCCTCCAAGACATTTCTGCCTCTGGAGCAGGCAAGTGCTGACAAGCAAGCGTGGAGTGTGGCAAAGCTGGGCCCCCTAACCCAGTGGATCTCTACAGCCTAAGCAAAGAGCCCTCAGAAGGTCAACTGAGGCTGTTTCCAAGTGGTTAGAGAACTGGAAGGGCAGCTTGCTCCAAAACTCAGCCATACATTATCCTGCTGTCAGGAAACCCCCTTTTTGCCATGCCTAAGATGAATGCTAAAGCTGAACCCCAAAGGACTTTGCTGTCGGGTTTGTTGCTGCTCCACCCTCCCCCCTCCATCCCCACCTTGGTTAAATCTCTGCTTCCATGATGTGCCCAAAGGCAGCAGGTTTTGCAGGACAAGGGAGCAGCAGAATTCTCCCTGCCACCCCCAGAAAACCCATCCCAGATGACTGAGGTCCCACAGACTCAGAGGAGCTGATGGGGTGGGCTGGGCCATCCTCTTCCCCATCCACCCCAGGGGCTGGGGAGGTGGGAACTCACAGGCAGGAGGTTCTTGTGACCAGTCCCCTCCTGCAGAAGGAACCCAGCGGATTTCCAGCCAAAAATAATAGAAATAAAACTCATTCTTTGTGCTCCCAGAGAGAGCTTTGGCAGAAGGGGCAAGGGTCAATCAAAACCCAGGAGCTGCTGCCTTGCTTTGCACATGCTCTGGATTCAGCACCAGCCAGGATCTTGCCTTGGCTGTAATGTTATCCCAAAGCCACCACATCCTGTGTCCCCAGGTCCCAAACAGCACCTGGGCTGTGAAGGGGACTCAACCCATGGTTCATGGACCAGCACAGCCTCAGATCATCCCAAAAGCTGGTGGCTCCTGCAACACATTCACAGCTGGATTTAAAGCATCTGATCCCTGTAATTTAGGAGTGTCCTGAAGCTGCTGGGTGCAGCAAGGAGAGGCAGCTGATGGAGCTGTCTGCTGCAAGCAACACTGTGGCTCAATGCAACTGTCACAGTAAAGGCTGAGGACTTTCTGCAGGTCACACTCCCAGAGCTGAGTGGGGCAGCTCACAGAGAAGCAGCTGGGGAAAGAAATGGGCTGGCTGAGCCAAGGAGTGATGGACACAAGCTGGAAGAGGCTTGTGTGGGAGCAGGATGGTATGAAAATGGAGATGCTCTGCTCAAGGTGCTGGAAGGCTGATCCCTGAGCTGGCCAGAGCTGAGGTGGTCATGGCCACCACAGAACTTCTGGTCTGCAGCAGGGCTGATGGAGTCCCTGCGAGCTGCCAAGATTGGTTTCTTCCCCTGTTACACCACAGAAGGTGCCAGACACTCTTCCCCCATCCTGTGCTCCCCACGGGCAAAACCCAGATGCAACAGGTCAGGGGATGAAAATAAGCAGTGCTGGGCTTCAGCATCTTCCCTTCTCTCCCCAGACTGAGAGGCAGCTCTGAAATAATGTTTCTCAACAAGTGGCTTCAGATCCAGCCTCATCTGAAGAGCCTCTGCAGAGAAATTCACCAAGACATGTGCAGGGACAAACAAGGAACTGAGCAATAGGAAGTCTGGGTGAAGGCCACGGACAGACTCCTCCGGAAGCCACCCTCGTCCCAGGCAGGAGCCCTGCCTGAACCCCACGGGTGTGTGGCATGGTGGCATGGAGGTGACAGTGCCCACCGTGGCTTTTGGGGTGCTCAGGCACCCCAGAAACCAAGCTGTGGAGCAAAAGGAACTTCAAGGGAGAGGGAGCAAAAGGAGCTGCAAGGGAAAGGGAGCAAAAGGAGCTGAAAGGGAAAGAGAGCAAAAGGAGCTGCAAGGGAGAGGGAGAAAAAGGAGCTGCAAGGGAAAGGGAGCAAAAGGAGCTGAAAGGGAAAGAGAGCAAAAGGAGCTGAAAGGCAGATGGAGCAAAAGGAGCTGCAAGGGAGAGGGAGCAAAAGGAGCTGCAAGGGAAAGGGAGCAAAAGGAGCTGCAAGGGAGAGGGAGAAAAAGGAGCTGCAAGGGAAAGGGAGCAAAAGGAGCTGAAAGGCAGATGGAGCAAAAGGAGCTGCAAGGCAGAGGGAGCAAAAGGAGCTGAAAGGGAGAGGGAGCAGAAGGAGCTGCAAGGGAGAGGGAGCAAAAGGAGCTGCAAGGGAGAGGCAGAACATCCTGCGGGATGGCTTGGGAGCGGCGCCGGTACCCAGTGTGGCTCTTACACCTCCTGAGCTGACTTTGTAAAATGATTTTATCCAGAGGATGAAGATGTGAAATGAAAGAAGGAAAGCCCCAGCAGTGCGAGCTCAGGCTCTGCAGAGGCTGAGGAGCAGCACTGTGACTGCTTTGCCACCCTGGACCTGTTGCTTGCAGGGAAGAGCCCTGAGCATGGAGCTCACCCTACCCTTTGCATGAACCTGGTGGAAACTCAAGATGCTGCTGCCCAAGTCCAGCCTCCAAGTGAGACTACAACCAAAGAGAAGCCAAGATGGGAGAGAACCCACTTTGGGAGCTGCTCTCACACCTGAGGCAGCCTCAGCATTAATTACTCTGCAGAGGTTATTTGTCTCTTTTCCCCTCTCTGGGCTGGAGTTGCTTTATTTGATGCTCTGCCTTCAGTTCCTTCTTTCTGTTTTTTTTTTGTTGCTGTTTTTTTTTTTTTTTTTTTTTTTTAGTAACCATCTCCAACCAGGCACCAGCACCCAGGCTGAGATAGATTCATGTCACCAAACTCCTGCTTTCCCCACTCGAATCCCTCGAGGTGGAGTTTGTTTAATTGCTGAAGAACACGACCATATTTTGATGAGCGGCTTGAGTCACTGGTGGGGAAGGGCTGACTGGTGGAGGAGCGAAAATCCTTGTAGGGAAATCTGATGTGGAGCCTCTCCCTAGGGAGATGCTCCGAAATATGTGCCCACTGGGGCGACCTGTTTTCCCAAAGGAAACGATGCCCACCAGGCCGGCCCCGACGCCGGGGGCTGCGCTCGCCCAGCGGCACCACGGCCGCGGATGCGTCTCGGTCGGCGGGGATGGTGGAGGCGCATCCAGCGGGGAGCCAACTCCCCTGGCAGTGGGGAAATCCCTCCCACTCACTTAACACTTTTTGTTTAGTTTCTTAAATGAGGCCGTGGAGCCCTGCCAGAGCAGCCTCGTGGGAGTGGCGGGGAGAGAGGGAGAGCTTCCCGGAGGAACCTCTCTGTGCCCGGAGCCGCCAAGCGATCCACACGTGGAGCAGCTCCGCCGCCCTCTCCAGCGGCACCCACTCACGACAGCCCACGGTGCTGCCCACCGGGGTGGGCTCACACTGGGTGACAGTTGGGTGTCCACAGCCTTGCAAAGGGAGACCTGAGTGTCTCCATCCAATTCTTTGCTGATGGAGGACTCAGCGAGGACCAGAGGCCATCACCCTCACCTCATCCAACCTCCCCAAGCCCCAGCCAGCAAGGGCAGGGCTCCCCGTTGCTGTGGCTCTCCACGAGGAGCCCTGGCACCCCTCTGCACTGGGAGCAGCTTGGG
>VWYK01126658.1:2152-15180 GCA_013399775.1 Semnornis frantzii | reverse complement strand
AAAAAGGAGGATGCCAGAGGTGGGGGGGGAGCGGGGTCCGCCCGTGGGGAGGAAGGGAAAGGAGGGAGGGGGCCATGGGCCCCGTCTCAGGGGGGTGTGGGGGTGTCTGCGTGTCCCCTCCCGCCGCATACCGGGGTACTCACGGGCCGGGCATCCGCGCTGCTGCCTCCGCCACCGCCCCGCCGCCCCCCGGCCGCCGCCTCTGCGCTGCCTCCGGGCTCGGCACCGGAGGGAGAGGAGGGAGAGGCAGCGGGAGCGGAGCGGAGCCGAGCGGCTGCACTGCGCAGGCGTCCCCCGGCCCCTGCGATTGACTTCCTAAAGCTATTGCAGCTTTGGCACTTCCTCACGGCAAAACGCACACACACACACCCAGCGCCGGGCTGGGCACCCGGGCTGGGCACGCAGCACCGGCACTCGCCACGGGAACCCTGCTTCTGCATGGGCACCGCGCAGTGGCACCCTGCGACAGCACCCAGTGTGGGCACCCAGCGCTGCCACCCTACAACGGCACTCAGCGTGGGCACCCAGCAACAGCACCCGGCGTGGGAACCCCGCTCCTGGTGTGGGCATCCAGCACTGGCACCGTATCACAGCACCCAGTGTGCACCTGGTATGGTCTCTCAACACTGGCACCCGGTACCGACACCCTGCACTGGCACCTGCTACATGGACCCAGCACTCAGCAACCATTACTGGAAGTCTGCACTGGTGTCCAGTATGGGCATCCAGCACTGGCACCTACTATGCGTGCCTAACAGTGCCATGTACCCATTACTGGCACTCTGCACCAGCACCACACACCCAGTACTGGCACCACACACCCAGTACTGGCACCCTGCACTAGTACCAGACATCAGCACCACACACCCAGTACTGGCACCCTGCACTAGTACCACACATCAGCACCACACACCCACTACTGGCACCCTGCACTAGTACCAGACATCAGCACCACACACCCAGTACTGGCACCCTGCACTAGTACCACACATCAGCACCACACACCCAATACTGGCACCATGCACTAGTACCAGACATCAGCACCACACACCCAGCACTGGCACCCTGCACTAGTACCACACATCAGCACCACACACCCAGTACTGGCACCCTGCACTAGTACCAGACATCAGCACCACACACCCAGCACTGGCACCCTGCACTAGTACCACACATCAGCACCACACACCCAGTACTGGCACCCTGCACTAGTACCACACATCAGCACCACACACCCAGCACTGGCACCACACACCCAGGACTGGCACCCTGCACTAGTACCAGACATCAGCACCACACACCCAGTACTGGCACCACACACCCAGTACTGGCACCCTGCACTAGTACCAGACATCAGCACCAGGCACCCAGTACTGGCACCCTGCACTAGCAACATTCCACTATCACCCAACATGGGCACCCAGCAGCAACACCATGCACCCAGCAGTGGCATGCTGAACCAGCACCAGTACTATGTACTCAATACTGGCATCCTGCACCAGCACTCAGTGCCTACTGTGAGCATCCAGCACCAGCACCCTGTTTGGGCATCCAGCACCCTGTTTGGGCATCCAGCACCCTACAGCAACACCTATCATATGTACCCAATGCTGGCATTCTGCACCAGGCAGATAATGCTGGCACTGAGTACCAGAACATTGCCCATTGTACCTTGCACCCACTACTGGCACCCTTCATCAGCACCTGCTACCCAACTGGCACCCTGCTCCAGCAGGGGAGGTGAGTCTGCCCTTGTCTGGAGTATGGGGCAGGGGTGCCCATGGAGCTGCCCCTAGGAGCAGCTTTCCCTAACTCAGAAGTTTGTCTGCCTTTTCTTGTCCTTTTTTTTTTTTTTTGGGGGGGGGGGGGGGTGTGAGGGTGATTATGGATGGCTAAAAATAAAGGGTGATAAAATTTTGGGAGAGAAAAGAGGCATAAAAATGTGATGATGTTGCCAGCTGGGGAAATGATCTCCCACTTCATTATTTAAAACCTCATTAAAATCCATTTCCTTGGGAGAGAACAAACGACCAAGACACCACCGTCTGGTCCAGCCCTCGGGACGTGCTCTCTGCTGTGTGAAGAGAGGTCCCTGCGTGTGCCTGCTCAGCCACAAACACCTCCCCTGGCCTCCACCAGGGCAATGAGCTGAGCCCACAGCACCCTCTGCATCTCCTCCTGCTTCGACCCACCCCTGATTTTCCTCCTTTTTAGCTCGCTCCAGTCACAAAGGGAGGAACTTCCCAAGGACCTCTGAGGATGAAGCAGGAGCCTTCCTCCCATTGCAGCTTCTCCAGGTCTTCAGGGCAGCTTCGATGTGGAGTGGTGGCTGCCAGGCTGCTCCCTGCCACCCTGGCCATGGCCACCAGCCCTCGATTTGCTTTGGTTCTTCGCTGTACTGGAAGCTCAGCAACGCTGCTTGGTGCTCACACATCTTCGGGAGGTTGCTTTGTGGTGTGTGTCTTTGGGATTCTCTGGAAATCCCCAGCAACGTCTGGGTGTGTGATTTTGGAGCCAGGCTGTCTCTTCGGGGTGGTGAAAGCACCGGGAGTGTTTGGTTTAAGTCACCTTTGTGGATTAGGTGGGGAGGGAGGGTAAAAAAAAAAACATGTGGAGCTCCCAGGTCGCCTACAAAGCAGTGGTGTGAATGAGCAGCCAGACTCGGCAGGGTTGATGCTGCAGCTCAGCCCAGACACCTCCTCTCTCAATACACACAGGGCAGGGAGGGGGATGCTCTGATAACCAGCCAGGAATCCTGCTCCTTGGGGTTGGAAAGCTGCTCACCTGGAATCACAGATCTGTTGGAAGAGATCTTTAAGGTCGTTGAGTCCAGCTGTTAACCCAGCGCTGCTGGATCACCACCAGAGCATGGCCCTCAGCACCACAGCTTTGAAACCCCTCCAGGAATGGAGGCTCCACCACTGCCCTGGGCAGCCTGGGCCAGGTCTTGGCAACCCTCAAAGGAAAAAAAATTGTTCCTTGTGTCCAACCTAAGGCTCCCATGGCACAACTTGAGGCCATTTCCTCTTGTCCTGTTCCTTGTTCCTTGGGAGAGGAGACCAAACTCCACCTGGCTCCAGCCTCCTTCCAGGGTAGAGAGCCAGGTCTCCCCTCAGCCTCCTCTTCTTCAGGTTGAACAACCTCAGTTCTCTGAGCTCCTCACCAGCCCTGTTTTGCAGACCCTTCAGCATCTTCCTGGCCCTTCTCTAGACCTGCTCCAGCCCCTCAATGCCATTCCTGGAGTGAGAAACCTAAAACCGAACCCAGGACTCGAGGTGTGGCCTCGCCACTGTCAAGTTTCAGCCTGGGATATGAAGCAGGAGCTCCAGGGAAGGACTGGCAGCATCTTGCTGAGGTTCAGAAGCACCAAGGAAGGTCAAGACAGCCTCGCTTGAGCCATTTCTGTGCTGAACGGTGCCAGGTGGTGGCACAGGCGCTGCCTGGGGGACATCCCACAGCAGCCTTTCCGCCTGCTCTCAGTCAGGAACACATCCTCAGAGTCTCTCACCCAGACCCTTCCCCACCTTCGCCGCCTTCAGCTGGTTTCCAGCCCCCGGTGCCGGCGCTGCAGTAGCGAGAGCTGCCCGCAGGTGCCGCCCGACTCCGCCGAGAGCGGCCCCGGTGGGTTGCGGGAGGTTGGGCAGGAGCGGAGGAGACCTCCCGGTGATGCTGCCCAGCAGCGCTCGGGCAGCCGGGGCACCATCCTGTGAGGTGCTGGTGCTGCCTCCGTTTGGTGCCCGGTTGGCGTTTCTAAAGGAGAGCGTGTGCCCGAGGGCACAGAGCGGGGCTCGATGGGCATTTAATGTTCGGGCGATGCTGCCCTCACCCTGCTGGGCGAGTGGAGATGACCTCTGCCAGCAGAGCATGGGCAGCACGGGCTGGGAGCTCAGCACAGAGCAAGCACCTCCAAACTTGCTTTCCTCCTCACTCCAGTAACTGCAGGCAGGATGCTATGGAGCAGGAAGCCTCTTTTGCTGAATCCCAGCATGGTGGGGGTTGGAAAGGGATCTCTGGAGATCATCCAGGCCCACCCCCACTGCTAAAGCAGGGCACCCACAGCAGCTTGCCCAGGAGCACAACATCTCTCCAGAGGAGACTCCACAACCTCTCTGGGCAGCCTGCTCCAGGGCTCTGCACCCTCACACCAAACAAGTTTCTCCTGCTGTTCAGATGGAACCTCCTGGCTTCCAGTTTGTGCCCATTAAATATCTGAGAGGAGTCAGCCTGTGCCAGGCTGAGGTACAAGAAGGCTCCCCATGGGTGTGCAAAGCTCTGTGTGATGGAGATGTCCTGCAGATGGTTGCTCAGTACCCACCTCCAAACCACTCTGCAGCAGCATGGGATGATCCCTCCCAGGGGGGCTGCAGCTCATGTGGTCCTCGAGAGGCTGGCAGATAAAGACATGGAGGCTGCTGAGGGGCTTTGCTTTAGAAAAACCTCTTTGACTCGACAGCTCCCTGGGCCTTTTAAAGCTTTCCCAGGAGCAGAGCATAGTCTGGAGCAGAGCACAGGCTGGAGAGGTCAGAAAAGACACACCTGGGCCTGGAGCTCAGAGGAAGCAGCAGCACTTGAGCCTCTACAGCCCAAGTGAGACTTACAGGAGAAGCAACTCAGCTGCTGCCTTGCAGGAAGCACTTGTCAGAGCTGAGCTTGTGAAGGTTGTGTTTGTTCTGTCCCTGAACATGAACATCCAGGGGCAGCCCGAGGCCATGCTGAGGAGATGCTCACCTTATGCTGCTGGGTGTGTAAAGAGCTGGCACTTGGGGTGCAGCAGGCAGAGCTGCCCTGGAGAGCAGCCCTGCTCCAGAGTGCAAATCTGCTCCACGTGTCCTGGTCACAGAGCTCACTGCTGTGAGCTGTGCATTCCCACTTGTTCCCTTTTCAGATATACCTGGGCACCCTTTGGAGTAGTTTTGCCCCTTTAAGACCTCAGAACTTCCCAAGGAGTGTCAGAACCATGTTTCCCAGACTGATCTGGAGCATTTCTGTAAGGACAGGTTGAGAGAGTTGGACTCGTTCAGCCTACAGAAGAGAATGATCCAAGGAGACCTTCTGGTGGCCTCTCAGTGGGTCTGTAAGAAAGAGGAGAGAAGACTTCGCCAGGACCTGTTGTGACAGGACAAGAGGGAATGGTTTGAACTCAAAGAGGGAGATTCAGAGTGGAGAGAAGGGAGAAATGTTTGACTCTGAGGGTGGGGAGAGCCTGGCCCAGGCTGCCCAGAGGGGTGGGAGCTGCCCCAGCCCTGGCACCGCTGCAGCTCAGGTTGGTTGTGGCTCTGAGCAACCTGCTCTGGTTGGGGATGTCCCTGGGGACTGCAGGGGGGTTGGACTGGATGAGCTTTAAAAGTCTCTCCCCACCCCAAACCATTCTGTGTCTCCATGATCTCTACCTCAGTGCTCCAGACTTATCTCCATGGCCACTTGGATGCTGCCATAAGTGGCATCCTGCTCTGGGTCACCTTTTTTCCTCCACAGACCTGAAGTGTCCAGGTTGTCTCTGCTGCACTCAGGCTTGAAGATAAAGCAACAACTGGAAGTTCTGGAGTGTGTCTCCACAGGTTGTAGAGCAAAGCTGAAAAAGGATCCTTTGCACCCCCAGAAGCCACCCAACTAGAAACTGTATCACATTTAGGGGTGGGATGGGGGGGAGGAAGGGTCGAGGGGGTTTGGTTTCCTCATGTAACAGAGCTTAGTCAATCACACTGGAGATCAGCACATTCGTGTTCCTCAAAGTTCTGCTCTTTAGAAGCTTTTGAACCTTTTGGTTTGTTCTATCCAGACTGTAAGAGCTCAAGAGCTCAGCTCCTGTGTTTACAAACAACTGGGTAAAAGCATGACCTCGCTGGGGCTGCAGCTGTGAGAAACACCAAGGTGCTGTCAGACCGTGTCAGCCGCTGGAGAGCTCACACCGAGGTGGCATCTGATGGATGCCCACAGCGTGGGAAAAGCTTCAGCCAGGGCTTATGCCCTCTCAGGCACCCAGGTCAGGCCCCTGAGAGACGCCAGCCTGTTGAGAGCCAGACTCTGTGAATCCTGCAGCTCCCAGAGCTGCTTGTTTGCTTTCCAGTGCCAGGCTGGCAGGGGGTGGGCAGGGAGAAGGAGCTCAGCAGAAGGCTTAGCCAAAAGGGCTGCTGCTGGGCTTTGGGGATGGGAGCACAGGAGCTGCAGCCCCACAGTCTGCATTTGGTATGAGACCCCAGAATCCAGCATGGAGGGGTTGGAAGGGACCTCTGGAGATCAGCCAGGCTCACCCCCACTGCTAAAGCAGGGCACCCACAGCAGCTTGCCCAGCAGCACAAAGGCCACGAGGGTAGGGGGGTTGGAAACTCTGCAGAGAAAGAGACTCCACAACCTCTCTGGACAGCCTGCTCCAGGGCTCTGCACCTTCACACCGCACAAGTTTCTCCTGCTGTTCAGATGGAACCTCCTGGCTTCCAGTTAGTGCCTATTGCTCCTTGTCCTGGCTGGCCCCAGCTTCTTGCCCCCCACAGCTCCTTCAGCTCTTGCTGAGCATTGCTCAGCTGCCCTCTGGGGCTGCTCTTTTGCAGGCTCTCAGCCTCAGGGCTCTCAGCCTTTGCTCCTCACAGAGCTGCTCCAAGCCCCTCAGCAGCTTTGCAGCCTCTGCTGAACTCTCTCCATTTGTTTCCTGACCTTCTTGAACTGGGGAGCCCAGAACTGGACCCAGCACTCCAGATGTCCTCCTTGAAGGAATCACTGCCAATTAGCAGCTCAGCTGGCAATGGCACAAGCTCTACCCTGGGTGCCACGTTGCCACTACTGCCTTCATCTGGGCCTCTCTGTGATCTCCTGACCCTCTCAACTCCACTCAGCCTTTGAGAGATGGCTGAACAGTTGTTACAAGGGATGTCAGACAAAAAAGGGACAAAACTCAACTGGAAGGACTCTTCTGGTTACTTATGGTTGAAAGGAAGGCAGGCAGAGACCTGGAGCTGTGCCCTTTGCCTGGCCACAGGATGGGCAGTACAGCAGCACAGACCAAACCCAGCCTGTTCAAACCTATTCTAGGTAAAGCATCTTTGTTTTGTTCAAAAGTAGAAGGAGTTGAAGGACATTTTGGAGCTCTTCCACCTGTACAGATCAGCATGGCTTGATCTGATCTCTGCATGAAAGTTCCAGAGAGGCAGAAGAGCTCCTGCAGGGATGCTGGAGAAGTAGTGAGAAATGTCTTTGGTTTGTTCAAAAGCAGAAGGAGTTGAAGGACATTTTGGAGCCCTTCCACCTGTACAGATCAGCATGGCTTGATCTGGTCTCTGCATGAAAGCTCCCAGAGAGGCAGAAGAGCTCCTGCAGGGTTGCTGGAGAACTAATGAGAAGCATCTTTGATTTGTTCAAAAGTAGAGGGAGTTGAAGGACATTTTGGAGCCCTTCACCTGTACAGATCAGCATGACTTGATCTGCTCTCTGCACAAAAGCTCCAGAGAGGCAGAAGAGCTCCTGCAGGGTTGCTGGAGAACTAATGAGAAGCATCTTTGGTTTGTTCAAAAGTAGAGGGAGTTGAAGGACATTTTGGAGCCCTTCACCTGTACAGATCAGCATGGCTTGATCTGGTCTCTGCACAAAAGCTCCCAGAGAGGAAGAACAGCTCCTGCAGGGATGCTGGAGAAGTAGTGAGAAGCCTTTGGCTGCAGGAGAAAGGTGATGCAGATGATGAGAGATGGGCAGAGTGTATCTGAGGCGAAGGCTTGGGCAGCCAAGGTCAACTATCTCTAAGGGAAAGGCCTTTGCAGAAGAGGGGAAGGTGAAGCTGTCCTTTGTTGCATAACCTAGCCTGAGAAGCAGATACTCTGCTTTTGATTGTGCTTGCATGAGAAGCACCTCTCCATCACTTCCTCCTCTCTGCATGCTTTGGTAGACACAGCTCATTAGAAACCTGCTCTGCTGAAGAGCAAAGTGATGAAGCTTTGTGCTTTCCATTTCCGCCATCCGAGCTGGGAAGGGTTTGTTTTTTTCTCACACAATCTCAGCCTCAAGCAGTAATAACAAACCCACAAATGTCTGTGGCAGGTCTTCATTTCCAGCTTGGGCTCCTCTGTGGACACATCTAAACACGGGTGAGGGTGACCTGCCACCTGCGTGGCAGCAGGCAGAGAAAGTGATGGTCATGAGTGTGCCACCAAAGAGCATTCTGATCTTTCTGGATGAACAGAGCAAGGTGCAGGGCTCCTCCTGAAGAGGAACTGCTCACATCTTGGAGGGGTTTCTCACTTAGGCTCAGCTGAGGACACCTCACAGAAGGACAGCTTTTGTAGGTGGTGTTTGGGTTAGGACCTTAAAAATCTCTATTGCCACTTGATCAGGGGGCGCTGAAGTGGGTAAAGCTTTGATTGCAGCCTGAGTTATTCATGGAGTGCTTTGGGTTGGCAGGGATCTTGAAGCTCATCTGCCATGGGCAGGGACACCTTCCTCTAGACCAGATGTGTGTGCAGCTCCAGAGTAAACATAATCACATTGAAGCATTTCCATTTCCATTTTCATTCATTTTCCCATTTCCATTTACTCTTTCATCTCCATCTCCATTTCTGTTCCTTTTTCCATTTCCATTTCCATCTCCATTTCCATTTCCATTTCCATCTCCATTTCCATTTCCATTTCCATTTCCATCTCCATTTCCATTCCTTTTTTAATTTCCATTTCCATTTCTATCTCCATTTCCATTTCTATCTCCGTCTCCATCTCCATCTCCATCTCCATCTCCACCTCCATCTCCATCTCCATCTCCACCTTCACCTCCACCTCCATCTCCACCTCCATCTGACACAACTAAGACCTAGGCCTGACTGTTGTGCCCAAACCTTCCTACTCCTCCAGCTCTTCCATGCTGCAAGCCCTGAAGCATTGTCTCCTGTAGCTGAAGCTGCTGCATTTATTTAGCAACTTGCTTAGCTCAGGAGCTGCAATATTGACTGTTCCTGGCCCCTCATCCCAGCCCAGCTGCTGGCTTGGTTTCTAAAGTGTTCCCCAAACTTTCAGGGTCTTCTAACAAATATTCCACCTCCTTCATCTTCTAGGGTTGCCACTATGTGACCCCTCTGTAAAACTGAAGTGGTGTGAGGTGGTGCTCAGATTCTAGGTGCCAAGTTATGTCTGCTGTCAATCCAGGGGGGACAAAGACTCATCTCCTCCAGGTCCCCAAACAGCCATCAGGTAGCCCCAAGGTTCAGTTGCCTTGACTGAACCAGAGGGCTCAGGTGGAATGCCTGCAGCCCAGGGTGCCTGAGGTGGTATCTCTGTCCTGCTGCTACCTGCAGCCTCCCAACTGCTTCTCCTGCTGGAAATGGCTGTTAGGAGAGGTCTGAGCTTGAAGTGGTGTCTGAGTCAGAAGTGAGGACTTGTCCAAGACCTGTGCTGGAGATAGACTTAGAAGTACCCCTAGGATGAACTGACTGAGGGCAGCTCTGCCTGACTGGCTGCTGACTAAGATGGAGCTGTTTGCTGCCTCCCCTGCCCCTTTTCTTGGTGGCACAGACAGAGGCCAAGCAACTCTTCCTCTGCCCTGGCACAGGGAGGGGCAGTTTCCTGTTTTTGCAGAGAAATGAGATCGATCCAGGATGCCTTTGTGGTGCTGCTGCTGCTCCTGGTGCGTGCAGAGGGACTGGCAGCCTGCGTGGGCTTTGTGGCTTCTGCTTGCAGCTTTCCTGCTCGCTGCTGGCACCCAGCCTTTGATCCTCCCTGCACTGCACCTTGGTGACAGCCTGGGGCTGAGATGCACACAGGGGCCACCCCCTGACCTCTCACTCCAAGAAGGACATTGTGAAGAGCATCCAGAGAGGGACAGTGAAGCTGGGGGAGGGTCTAGAGAACAGCACTGGTGAGGAGCAGCTGAGGGTGTTCAGCCTGCAGAAAAGGAGGCTGAGGGGAGACATTCTGGCTCTCTACAGCTCCCTGAAAGGAGGCTGGAGGCCAGCTGGGGTCAGTCTTTAGTCACAAGTGGCAGGATGAGAGGAAATGGCCTCAAGTTGCCCCACGGGAGGTTTAGGTTGGCCATGAGGAACAATTTCTTCCTCCTGAGGGCTGTCAAGACCTGGCCCAGGCTGCCCAGGGCAGTGGTGCAGTGCTCATCCCTGGAGGGGTTTCAAAGCCCTGGAGCTGTGGTGCTGAGGGCCATGGCTTGGTGGTTCCTGTGGCCCATTCCAGGGTGTTTGCAGGCTCCTGGTGCAGCAGCACAGCTCTGTCCTGCTCCAGCTATGGGATTACCCTTCCTAGGCATTCACATACCAGGAATCTGCTCCAGGCAGGCAGCAATAAAGTGGAGAGGCACTTCCAGCTGCTGGGGAAGGCAGCTGGGGCAGCACAGGCAGGGGAACAGACACTGCCAGTGTGACAATCTCACAGGCTGTCAAGGAATTGATCTTGACTGAGGAGAGATGGAAAGCAAGCAGCAAATTGGCTTTGCTCACTGCTTTGGCCCCACTAACAAGGAGGGGACTGGGCAAAGGGGAGGTGTAATTAAGTTGGCTGATAGCAGAGTTCAGTGCAGAGCAGCAGTGTGTTGTGTGTGCTACCACACTAGGATTAGCTCCATGGTGTAGCTCTGCTTTTCCTTGCCTTGGAGGATCCAAGAAAGCTTCACTAAGTGCAGCCAAAAGCTTCTAACTGCCCCCAAGGGGAGAGGTGGCACCTCTGGTCCTGGATGGTGGCACCTCTGGCTCTGCACAGTGACACCTCTGGCCCTGCACAGCGCCACCTCTGGCCCTGCACAGCGCCACCTCTGGCCCTGCACAGCGCCACCTCTGGCCCTGCACAGCGCCACCTCTGGCCCTGCACAGCGCCACCTCTGGCCCTGCACAGCGCCACCTCTGGCCCTGCACAGCGCCACCTCTGGCCCTGCACAGCGCCACCTCTGGCCCTGCACAGCGCCACCTCTGGCCCTGCACAGCGCCACCTCTGGCCCTGCACAGCGCCACCTCTGGCCCTGCACAGCGCCACCTCTGGCCCTGCACAGCGCCACCTCTGGCCCTGCACAGCGCCACCTCTGGCCCTGCACAGCGCCACCTCTGGCCCTGCACAGCGCCACCTCTGGCCCTGCACAGCGCCACCTCTGGCCCTGCACAGCGCCACCTCTGGCCCTGCACAGCGCCACCTCTGGCCCTGCACAGCGCCACCTCTGGCCCTGCACAGCGCCACCTCTGGCCCTGCACAGCGCCACCTCTGGCCCTGCACAGCGCCACCTCTGGCCCTGCACAGCGCCACCTCTGGCCCTGCACAGCGCCACCTCTGGCCCTGCACAGCGCCACCTCTGGCCCTGCACAGCGCCACCTCTGGCCCTGCACAGCGCCACCTCTGGCCCTGCACAGCGCCACCTCTGGCCCTGCACAGCGCCACCTCTGGCCCTGCACAGCGCCACCTCTGGCCCTGCACAGCGCCACCTCTGGCCCTGCACAGCGCCACCTCTGGCCCTGCACAGCGCCACCTCTGGCCCTGCACAGCGCCACCTCTGGCCCTGCACAGCGCCACCTCTGGCCCTGCACAGCGCCACCTCTGGCCCTGCACAGCGCCACCTCTGGCCCTGCACAGCGCCACCTCTGGCCCTGCACAGCGCCACCTCTGGCCCTGCACAGCGCCACCTCTGGCCCTGCACAGCGCCACCTCTGGCCCTGCACAGCGCCACCTCTGGCCCTGCACAGCGCCACCTCTGGCCCTGCACAGCGCCACCTCTGGCCCTGCACAGCGCCACCTCTGGCCCTGCACAGCGCCACCTCTGGCCCTGCACAGCGCCACCTCTGGCCCTGCACAGCGCCACCTCTGGCCCTGCACAGCGCCACCTCTGGCCCTGCACAGCGCCACCTCTGGCCCTGCACAGCGCCACCTCTGGCCCTGCACAGCGCCACCTCTGGCCCTGCACAGCGCCACCTCTGGCCCTGCACAGCGCCACCTCTGGCCCTGCACAGCGCCACCTCTGGCCCTGCACAGCGCCACCTCTGGCCCTGCACAGCGCCACCTCTGGCCCTGCACAGTGACACCTCTGGCCCTGCACAGTGACACCTCTGGCCCTGCACAGTGACACCTCTGACCCTGCACAGTGACACCTCTGACCCTGCACAGTGACACCTCTGGCTGTGCACAGTGACACCTCTGACCCTGCACAGTGACACCTCTGACCCTGCACAGTGACACCTCTGGCCCTGCACAGTGACACCTCTGGCCCTGCACAGTGACACCTCTGACCCTGCACAGTGACACCTCTGGCTGTGCACAGTGACACCTCTGACCCTGCATGGTGACACCTCTGACCCTGCACAGTGACACCTCTGGCCCTGCACAGTGACACCTCTGGCCCTGCACAGTGACACCTCTGGCTGTGCACAGTGACACCTCTGGCCCTGCACAGTGACACCTCTGGCTGTGCACAGTGTCACATCCCCAGGCTGGCAGAGGGAGTGGGATGAGGCTTTTGCTGCAAGGCCTGGGAGCCCTTTGCTGTGGGTGATTTTTGCCTGTGAGAACTCTGGAGCAGAGAGAGGTGAAGTGGCTTTCTGAGGTCACCAAGTGAGTCATGGGCAGCTCCAGGAATAGAAGGCAGAGCAGGCAGGCTCCCAGCTGCTCTACCTATGATTAGTTCTATTTCTGCTCTCCACTCCTCTCACCCCCATGCTTGACTGAGTGCATTCCAAGAGCAACTTTGCCTGCCAAACTTCCTCCCCCTTGCCAACCAGAAATGGCCAGATAAGATAGCAAGAAGAAATCAGTTTTAACTGCTGCTCTGTGCCCAAACATACCTGAACCCTGTCCAAGTTATCAGCCCAGGGTTTTATTTATTTATTTGTTTGTCTTTGGTTGTTTTGGTTTGGTTTTTTTTTTTTTTTTTGGATTTTTTTTTATTCCAATGCTCTTTCAGGGCAGGAGAAATTCTTCCAGTCTCAGGGTGCCTGTGGCAGTTTGCTGGCAGGACAGCAGATGATTGATTTCCTTAGCCTGTGGTCAAAGAGGAGAAAACATTTAAAGAGGAGAAAACATTTAAAAAGAAAAAAAAAAAAACCCAAAACCCCAACCCCCAAAAAAAACTAAAA
>VWYK01126655.1:0-26069 GCA_013399775.1 Semnornis frantzii | reverse complement strand
TGGGAGGTGTCCCTGCCTATGGCCGGGGGTTGGAACTAGATGATCCTTGAGGTCCCTTCCAACCTTACCATTCTATGAACTCTGAAGATGACCATTGAACAAGGGAGAAAATGTAGCAGAAAGAAGGGTTTTCAGGGGCAAATGAAATACCCAAGTGGATAGGAGACTTGCCAGCTATTCTGAGTGCCTTCATTTAAGCTAATCACCATCAGTTACACCACCCTTTACAGCCACTTCTAGGTCATGATGCACAGAAGCCATTTCAGTCAACTCTTTTTGTTGTATCCTGTGTTTCCCACCCTTCTCCTAAAGGACTGGAATCTCCCAGGAAGGGCTGTGAGGTGGTTTGGGGCTGACTGTAGAGAGCAATGGCACATGGAACAAATGTGTGTGGCTTACCTAGGCTCAATGCCTATTGCATGCTCACTTCTGCTCATGAAGTACTAGCCTGTAGAGTTGAGGGGGTGCTTTTAGACTTAAGGGTATTTTTTCACTTTGTGATAATTTCCATAATGACAGACAGATTGGCACAGGAATCAGGAGAAGAAAACCTCTGTCTGCATCCTGCAGGCAACAGCACAGCCAGGTGCAGATGAAACAGAATTGGGTAAATGTCTACTATGTGCACCTCCAGGAGGAGGTGAGAAACTCAGCTTTGCTTCTTTAGGCCAAGAAGGCCAGTGGTTCCCTGAGGTGTGGCCATGAGGTCAAAAGAGGTTCTCCTTTAACTCTACCCCACCCTAATGAGGCCACATCTGGAGTACTGAGTTCAGTTCTGGGCTCTGCAGTTTAAGAGAGACATAGAACTACTGGAGGGAGTCCTGTGAAGGGCTGTGAAGATGATGAGGGGGCTGAAACACCTCTATAAGGCAGAAAGTCTGAAAGACCTGGGGCTGAGAGGGAATCTTATCAATACGGATCAATAACTAAAGGGAGAGTGCCAAGAGGATGGGGTCATGCCCTTTTCAGTGGTGCCCAGTGATAGGAAAAGAGACAGCAAGCACAACGAAAGATTTCTTTCCTATGAGGCTGATAGAGCACTGCAGCAGGCTGCCCAGAGACGAGTGTCAAGTTTTCTTCTCTGGAAACTTTCAAAACCCATCTGAATAAGATCCCTTACAACCTACTCTAGGTGACCCTGCTTTAGCTGGGAGTTGGACCAGATGATCTCCAGAGATTCCTACCACCCTTCACCATTCTGGGATTCTGAGGTGGAGAAAGGACTACCATGGCTGGAATGAAAAAGCTCATATCAGAAGATGCACATGGAAGATGCCTGGGAAATATTTCATCATGTATATAAAATTGCCTGCCTTGCTGTGGATACAGTGGAGTTAGAACCAATTTAAATGGCTTCTGAAGACTGAATGTTGATTCCCAGCACTGAACAGTTTGCAAGGCAGTGGAAGTTTGCCTGACATGGTCCACAATGAGACAGGAAGGTAGTCAACCTGGTAGGTGCCATCACCTCAGCAGTCCTTTTCAAAAAGCAGCTGAGAGAAGAGAGAATGACTCAGCATGAAGCCAAATCCCTGTTCTGTGATCTTCACCCTAATGCTTTCCCAAAGGTGGGATACTTGAGTGATGGTGAGGGCTTTAAAAAGTAATAATAACAGAAATAGCCACTGTAGAAAAGAAGCCTCTACTCAGAGGGCTGCAATTCGAGGTTTGGACTAAAATGTAACCTCAGGGTGTCTGAAATAAGTGCTTTCAGCTGACAACCCCCTCCATGAGTTGTCTGGGCAACTGCAAAACATTATGACATTTGCGACACATAGGAGTCACTCTGCCTGCGGCTACCCTGCATTTAACAACTCAAAACAACTCATTAGCTTGTTTCCTTTCTTCCGTGTGAGCAATCTGGCCTTAGCACGGACAGAAAGCCCAGGAAATTGTAACTGCAATAGCAAATGGTGTTGCTGTTTAGAAAACCATCGATTTCAAGGCCAGATTACAGTCATCTGCTCTGACCTACTGTTTAGCATGGGCTGGTGAGGCTGATCCAGCTGCTTTTGTAGTTTTGAGCTTTCAGCCTGGGGCAGGTTGATTCTGAGAGCTCTGTGCCGCTTCTCAAAGGCCAGCAGTGCTTTTTTGCTCCCCTTGCGCTCCCTTCACTGTCAGTGAAGGATGTCAGCTGCCAACCAACAGTTTTTCCTGCGAAAGAAGTTGGGCTGCAGCTGTGGCTGGACATGCATATTGTTTTGTTCCTGCCTCACTCTGCTCCTTCCACCTTGTTAGCTGCTGTACTAAAGAAGCTTGTGACTATATTGCTGATGGCAAGACTTTTCTACTAGATAATGGTGGGGAGTTGTGTTTTGGATTGGTTTGGTTTTTTCCCCTCCTTCCCCTTCTCTCTGGTATTCATAGAACAAGTGGAAATTGCCTCAAGTTGTGCCACCAGAGATTTATGTTGGACATTAGGAAAAAAATTCTTTCCTGAAAGAGTGATCAGGCATTGGAATATGTTGCCCAGGTAGGTGGTGGAGTCAAGATCTCTGGAGATGTTTTTAAAAAGTGTAGACATGGCACTTCGGGGCATGGCTTAATGAGCATGGTGGTGTTAGATCAATGGTTGGACCCAATGACCTTGGAGGTCTTTTCCAACCAAAATAATCCTATGATTTTGTGATTCAAAGGTCCAAGTGATGCATTAAGAAGTCTGGATCAGTATGGACAAACCTGTCCTCTGTGGGATGAGCAGACTCATACTTTCTGAAACTTGCTGGTCCTCAGCACCCTTCAGCTGGTCAATATTTCTTAAAATGGTAAGAGTCCAGGATGTAAAATAGTCTGCAGCTGGGACCCTGCACACACACACTTCTGTATCTGCCAACTGTCAGAGCTACAGTAAAATCTGGAGACTCCAATTTATCCCTGACATTTACAACATGCAGGTAAATTCCCTGCCTCCCATTATGGATGCGTCATTCATCCCACAGCCGAACTACTTTCTGCTCACAGCCAGTCTGAGATGTGAACCTAACAGGCTCTGTGGCCACCATCCAGCACCAGACAGGTCAAGAGATCTGGCCACAACTCCTCCAGTCTGCTGTGCCCTGGCACCCTGCCCAGTCTGCCTTCATGCTCACCCCAGCTCCCACCATTCCCTGGCTGACTCGCAGAAGCTCCAGAATCATCTTGGTTCCTTTCTTGATGATGTATATGCTGTGTTCTTGACTGCTGCTGGTTTTGGCAGCTTCTTTTCATTATTCTAACTGCCTTTCGTGAGCAGGAATCTTGCTGCAATTTCTGTCAGGAATCTCCTCCTCCCCTACACATACTCACACACACATAAAGACACTTAACTTTAATCCCTGACCTCTCATTCCTGTCTCCATTATTGCTGCGAATTGTTTCTTGGCATCAATCCATTCCTCCTCCTTCTGGTTCTTCTTCTACTTTGCTGGGTTTTATAGACTCCATCATTTTCCACTCAAGTCTCTTTCACTGAAGGTCACTGGGTGCAAATTCTGGCAGATACAGCCACAATGCAGTCCCCAGCTCCCTATCAGCCACCTCAGCAATGACCCGAGCACATTTTTCTGCGCAGAATCATAGAGCTGTTTCATTTGGAAAAGATCTCTGAGATCAAGAAGTCCAACTGTCAACACCACACCACCGTGGCCAATAAGCCATGTCCAAAACTGCCACGTTGACAGGTTTTCTGAACACCCCCAGAGATGGTGACTTCACCACTTCCCTGGGAAACCTGTTCCAATGCCTGACCACTCAGTAGAGATATTTTTTCCTAATATCCATCTTTCATAGTAGCCTCCAGGTATAATATCACATCTGGCTTCAGACATCTGCCATGCAGACACAACACTTCAGGACACGGTTTAATGGCCACAGTGGAGTTAGGTCAACAGTTGGACTATATGGCCTTAAAGGTATTTCCCAACCAAAACAATTCTATGATTCTATGGACCTCAACTTCACACATCTCACTCCTTCCATCATCCTTGATTCAGATGTTGGGAAGAAATGGGAAGGTTTCTTCTTTGGGAAGAATCCCCTGCACTGGTACAGCTCCCAGCTGTGCCCCACAGCTCAACAACACAGTTTGTAGAAATACAAGTAAAGCTGGTGCTGTTTTCTCCATCCTCCAAGCAAAGCAATGCATGAAGGAGCAAACCACTGAGAAAAACAAAAGGATGAAGTCATAAGCAGAAGAATTAATCTTTGCTTAAGACCTCCTAGTCCCCTGCAGAAAGGGAACCTCAGAGCAGCAGTTCCAAGCACCTAGTGCTGGTGGTGATCTGCTGGCAGGGAAGGGAAGTAGCCAGGGGTGAGACGGATGCAGCCCACTGAATGGATGATGCTTCGTTCCTTTTTCTGTGCCTGCACAACATGTAATTAATGCTGCTTGGGCTGTGAATTTCACAGCAAGAACATATATATAATCTAAACCCCCACTAATCAGAGAAGAGCCAGGACTAAACCTCTGCTTCCCAAACACTGCTGACAACATCAGCCTCAGCATTTGCTACTCTTTTATTTCAGAGGTCTTTGACAGAACGGCAGAATAACCCCAGTCATGCCATTTCTGTACCCTTGTCCAAGATGAATTCTTGTCTTTTTTAGGTGCTCAAGGCCAAAGATTTCATTAACCAGGATCATATACATCAGTTAACTAGGCTCATCTGCTATCTCACCAGTGTAGCTGCTCTGCCTTGCACAAGTATTAAGGCTGCACTCAGACTGGAGAAGTAACACCTGCTCCAGCAGTGTCCGGATTGAACTTGACTCTCTCCCAACTCCCCACCTCCTCCTTGCCCAGGGCCATCATGCATTCACTTACCCAAGTCCATATCAGCAGCTTTGGGGCGGTGGGAGCAAGGTACATTCTTGAAGATGGCATCCAGAATCTTCTCCTTGACCTGAGTGATGGTGTCACAATTCAGGATCTTCACTGGGATCTCTGAACTGTTCACGTTGTCAGGGTTCACACAGCTCAGCACCTGAGAGGGAGTAAATGAGACTCACCACACATTTCACAGCAGCCTTGAGTACCCTGTGGCTGTCTTTCTTGATGGTCCCTTTCTCCTACAAGCCAAAAGGACCCAGCATACAGAAAGAGGGATAATGTGTATCGAGAGCATTCTCTCCTTCAAGACAGCACTTGGATGTGGTTTCACACAGGGGGATTCCATATCTCCATGTCTGAGGAATTATTATATCTGTGGGAGAAGCCCCTTAGATCTGACCTTCATCTCCTTGGCATTCTCAGTTCACCTAATAAGAGAAAACCCATGAATACCTGCTCAGGTTCTGGTGCTTTCAGTAATAATGGCATTTGCCCAAGTGGTACCAGACAATGGTCACTGTCACACTTTTTGTAAAGACCAAATAGGCCTGACCCTGGTTGGAGCTGAACTGATTATTTAAAGGGCTCTCCAGAGCTTTCCTTGGCCCCCAACTCATCCCATGCTCCCTACAGAGCTGGCAAGATGACCTTATTCAGTAGTGGCCTCCTTGCACTGCGACATGGCTTTGACAATTCGGCTCAAAGTGCTTTCCAGTCTCTCAGCCTTAAGTTTGTCCATCTTCTGCAGAGCCACAGAACCGACCCAGACCCTTCTCAGAAAGGTCTGCATTAATTTGAAATGCAAAGCTTCTTAAACAAAAAAAAAATCAAACACAGAACAGCAATGACTTCTGCTTTCACAAACAGAACAAAAAACTTGGCCCAACTAGAAAGGCCTCTCGTTTCTTAGAAGGAGAACAGAATTTTCCCCAAAGACTCTGTCCAAGATTAAATGCAAAGCAGGTGTGGTGCACATACACACATATTCTAACAGCAATCTGCCTGCAAACTCTTGGCCATGTTGAGGATTCTGCTCTCATCTGGTTTCAAGAGTGTAACGTCAATAAACTTTTACAAACTGAACACAACTTTGCACTTGGAAGGAGGTGTTCGGTGATGCTCCTGGCTATATAGGGTCATTAAATGTTCCCATAGCACTTTGGCAAGTTCAGGTATGTTAGTTTTGGAGCCTTTGACAAATTCTACCTTGAGCATAAATTCCTGTCCACAGTATGCAGTAGGTACTGAACTCTCCACCACTTTCTATCTTAATTTAGTAGGAGAAGCAGAACCTCAAAATAGCAAAAAACTGGTGAAATCCTATCAGTATAATTATGTATTGGCTCAGCAGGCTCACTTTGGTGCTGTTATGCTCAACTAGGAGGGACTTGTGAAGATATTGCTTACAAAGAGCTCTGTGATCTTCCTGGATGAAAGGGGAGATGTAAATATGAGATATTGATTAGATAATAATGTTATTATTTATATGTCACTTCCAGGAGTATTGAAGAAGCATCAATTCAGATAAAAATAACAATCCTTCGGATTTACAGTTCTGGAACATGTTTCATCTCAAAGGATCACAGAACTAGGCATAAAAAGAACTGTTGAAATGGATCCAGTGTTGAGGTTATTAATTGTCCTCCTCTCATTACACATCTGTAGGGAAATGAAGTAGTGATGGCAGGCTTGGACAGCTCTTTTGAGGGTGCTATGGATGTCACATATGGTTCTGGAGGCCTAGTTACTCTACAGGTCTCTCTCTGAGCATGCTGAGTTGATGCCAGTCATAGCAAAACTCTGTGGTGTGATTCATCACCGATGCAAACACCTAGGGGTCCAATTCCCCACAAGATGGAACATGGGGCTCTGTAAAATAATCTGGGCTACCCTACCTGGTTAACATCTGGCCCAGAAGATTCAATGTCTCCTGTCAGTGATGATTAGTGATGGTCCTCATTGCATGGCAAGTACCATGCAATGAGGACCATCACCTAACTAGCTGTTGATGATGATGATTTGTCTCATAACTTGATTGTCCTTGAATTTCACAGGGTGCTGGTAGGAAAACTCTGCCTGAGTGCTCCATGATCATTCATTCCATGATTACAGCAGTCCTTGATTTCCTCTCTTCCAGCTCAGTTGGAAAAAAAGAAGGAGCAAGGAAGGCAATATTTCAAAGTGCTGTGCAGAGAGAAGCCTGCTTTTGGTAGTTTCAAACATAGATGGGAGCAGCAGGTAGCTCCTGCAAACCCCTGAACTCCAGTGTGTTCATTTCAAAGACAGTCAAGAGGCTCCTTTCAACATTATAGGGAATTGAATCATGGCTTACAGAAACCAACACCCTTCCCAGAGCACAGTGGCTTTGATGTACATGTCCCAGGCTTCATATGAACTCTTAGTTGGTGTTTTCCAAGTGTTCTCTTGTGAAGCACTAAACTTTTCTCTGTGTAAAAACATCAGGAGTTTTGCAGGTGCTTCTGTGTATTGCACACACTAAATAGCTATTCATGGAGGTTGTCATGGGCCCTGTAGAAGCCATTCTTACACCACAGACTGAAAATCTCTGCTTCCCTTCCAACAGACCGAAGCTCCTAGTCATAGTGAGATGTTTGCAGTGGAGAGATTCCTACCACTTCTGTGGGAATCCTCCCAAGGGCTTCCTCTGTTGTCACCTCAGGCCTCTATAAATCGATTCATCAGTTCAGCAGAGTTCAGGTTGTTCCAGTCTCACTGGCAGAGTAAGGTTTGCCCTGTGCTTCCACCCAAAGCACACTCTTCACAAGTAGTGTAAGACTGAGAACTAATCCCATTGCTTCTGCAGTACTGTTCAGCTACGTCTACACAATCTTTGAGGTTAACTGGTGGGGAAGATACCCTTGAGATGGCTTGTGTCCTATTTCTACATTAGTCACTCAGAGGGAAGTTTTGTGATGCTGATTTCCTGAATGCATTCAGTGATACTGCTCCATCACCTACCACCTGCCTTTGAGCCTTGTGGAGCAGAGGTGGATGAAGGAAAGGGAGACCTCAGTATCACTGGGGGAGTCACTGGGTATTTTTCCACTGAGAAGATACCAGCATTTGGCACCACTGTCCTGTCATGCACTGAGGTCTATGTCAGCATAGCATAAGGACTGTGCCAGCTGTGGGGTCATCATGAAAAGGTATGAGTCTAGCAGCAAGCAAAGTGGTAATCTCTGGTCCCTGTTCTCCCACTGACTGCATATGACTTTGGGGCATTTCCCTGGATTTATATTTACTGACCTTCATATACATCCTTGGGCTTTTTTTTTGCCTGTCAGCCCTTCCAGCTATGAGTTGTCTCTGAGGGTATGTACATATGCAATGCTCAAGACAGCTAAATCACCATCTCCACTACAGATTAATGGCATTTAAGTAACAAAAGGGTTGGATTGTGATTACTCCTGTGGTGATCCTGGCTCTGAGTCCTCTGCAGCCTTTGAGTGATCTGCCTTGAGAGCAGAACATTACTGCAGTTTCTGTCCATGGATAGACGTTTTTCTCTCTTTCTAAAATGGGTTAAGGAAGGTGAGGGAGCTACTGTACAGTGAGGTTTGCCAGCAAACAAGGAAGAGAAAGAAGGAAGTCAAAAAAAAGCCAAGCATAGGAGAACTTTGGATAGCTTGGTAGTGGCTTCTTTCCTGCCTCCAAAGCTCAAAATTTCCTGAAAAAGCCTTAAGCAAAGGCAGATGAATGTATCTTTATTTAGCTAAATTATGTTGTCAGGAGAGATGATCCCATTGGGCTCTCAGCACTGAAGCCACTGAGCTGTGCAAGGACCACACAGGGCATGCCAGTGCTGAAGAGGTACTGGGCAGCTCCCACCTACCACCCTGAAGCACTAATTAGCCAATATTCTTGACAGTCTCCAACACACATCAAGGTTTCTGTTCCCCAGCATAATTTGTACCAACAGAAATGAAGCTGATGCAGGAGATAGTCTTTCATCTCCCAGTGACAGTAGAGCAGTACCAGTAGGGAACGAAAGTTTTGCATCTGAACTCTGTTTTGGTGAATGGCTAAAAAAACACAAATTTGGAGAAAGGCAGGTGGCAGTCAGCAGGGATGATATCTTCCTGGCTCTCACAGATGGAATGATCTAGATGGGGTTTTAATAACACTGCAGCCCAGAGATGATGAGTGCTGACTGCTTGTGAAGGCATTAACACAAGAGGGTGTTTCTCTGAGCTATGCAGCTTGGGAGAAGACCTGCTGGTTAGTTGCAATACATTCATTCCAACAAATCACATCTGTAACTAGCTCAGTTTCTACTCTACTGAAAAATCCCTTGAAAATACAAAAATTGTTCTAGACAGCATTGTCCAGGACATTGACAGTTATTCCTTGGAGAACTGCAGGATTATGGCAGATGGTGAATTGGAGCTATCCAGTTTGGAAAGAAATTAGACTGAAACAATCTAAACTTAGTGCATCATAGAATCATCCAGGTTGGAAGAGACTCCAAGATCACCCAGTCCAACCTATCACCCATCCCTAGCCAATCAACCAGACCATGGCACTAAGTGCCTCAACCAGGCTTTTCTTCAACACCTCCAGGGACAGGGACTCCACCACCTCGCTGGGCAGCCCATTCCAATGCCAATCACTCTCTCTGTCAAGAACTTCCTCCTCATATCCAGCCTAGACCTCCCCTGGCACAACTTGAGACTGTGTCCCCTTGTTCTGTTGCTGGTTGCCTGGGAGAAGAGACTGATCCCCACCTGGCTACAACCTCCTTTCAGACAGTTGTAGGCAGCAATGAGGTCACCTCTGAGCCTCCTCTTTTCCAGGCTGCACACCCCCATCTCCCTCAGCCTCTCCTCACAGGGCTGTGCTCCAGGCCCCTCACCAGCTTTGTTGCCCTTCTCTGGACAAACGCCAGTCCCTCCACATCTCTCTGGAATTGAGAGGCCCAGAACTGGACACAGGACTCAAGGTGTGGCCTGACCAGTGCTGAGTACAGGGGCAGAATAACCTCCCTGGTCCTGCTGGCCACACTGTGCCTGATCCAGGCCAGGATGCCATTGGCTCCCCTGCCCACCTGGGCACACTGCTGGCTTATGTTCAGCTACTACCTACCAGCACCCCCAGGTCCCTTTCTGCCTGGCTGCTCTCCAGCCACTCTGTCCACAGCCTGTAGCACTGCTTGGGGTTGTTGTGGCCAAAGTGTAGAACCCTGCACTTAGCCTTCTTAGAGCTCATCCCATTGTCCTCTGCCCACCCATGCAGCTTGTCCAGGTCCCTTTGCAGAACTCTCCTACCCTGCAACAGATCCACACCTGCTCCTGACTTGGTGTCATCTGCAAACTTACTGATGCTGGACTCAATCCCCTGGTCCAGATCATCAATAAAGAGATTGAACAGGCCCAGGCCCAGCACTGATCCCTGGGGCACACCACTAGTGACAGCTGCCAACTGGATGTGGCACCATTCACCACCACTCTCTGGGCCCAGGCCCCCAGCCAGTTCTTGATCCATATTAGAGTGAATCTGTGCAAGCCAGGAGCTGCCAGCTTTGCCAGGAGATTGTTGTGGCAGACAGTGTCAAAGGCTTTGCTGAAGTCCAGGCAGACTACATCCACAGCCTTCCCCTCATTCACCAGGAGGGTAACCTGATCATAAAAAGAGATCAGGCAGGTCAGGCAGGACCTGCCCTTCCTAAACCCATGCTGGCTGGGCCTGATCCCTTGGTCATCCTGTAGGTGCCTTGTAATGGCACTCAAGATGACCTGTTCCATAACCTTGCCTGGCACTGAGGTCAGGAGCCGTACAATGTAAAATCAGTAATTTGAGATGTTTGAAGATGCTCTCCCTTCTCTTTTCTTCTCTAGAGAATTCAGTTTCTTTGGGTCTGCTTTTCACTCAAATGATATTTGAAACTACAACTTCAAATATTTAGTCATGATTAGTGAAGGCTAAAGGAAGTGAAGGTCTTCCCCAACCATCTCTTCCTGGGAAAATGACAATAAACAGCCTGTTTCAACTTGCCACACTCTTGGAACTGTGATTTAACTCAATCAAGCAATCATCTACCACTCAGGAAATGTGAAACACCTGAAGAATTTTAGCTGCAGAACACTGCAAACACAGGGTGGTGACCAGGTAAATTTGGTAGAGAGCAGAGGACATCGAGGGAATTCTGTTACAAGCACTGAATCAGTTCTTGCTTTATTTCATTGCTATTATCTTTTTAATAAAAGATGGCAGACTGCTCAAGGAAGGTAGAGAGAGGACAAAATAAAGCAGAAAGAAAGAGAAACAGAACAATCCTATTCATATTCTGCTTCTTCCTAATCTCCTTCTTGGAAGCTGATCTCTGTAAATCTGCTGAGATTCCTATCGGGATAGATTTGTCTGCTCTTGAGATGTAAGAGGGAGAGCTGATTAACATCAAACGACACAAAGTGAATGGAGGAGAGCTTTGTTCAGGCTGATGTGTAATTACTACCCTTTGCTGGCTGCTTTATAGCAAGCCAAAAACCATCGGAGGGATTTCCTTTGGTGAAAGTGATTGCTCTAAGCTTGCATTTTCCTTCCTCACTCTCTCCATGTGAGATCAAGCCTCCAAATTGATAGACAACCACAGGTAACAGAGAAGCAGCACTGGTTACATAGGAAAGTCACATTTTTAATATACAAAAAGAAATTTTAGCCTTATTTAAGAATAAAGTCTACCCCCTCAACAGGCGTGGATTCAATTGAAGCTCAGCTCTAGACTGTCTGTTGCTACTCAAGAAAAAGAGGCAGTCCTAGCATCAGCCTACCTGAGCTGAGACATAAAACAGGTCAAAGAACTAACATTGACTGGACACAGCTCTCAAAGCTAGCTAAAGTTAGGTAAGATGAATGTCCCTTAACTGAAGATGCAAATAAAATAGACTAGCAAATTCAGAGCATCTTCTGACCATCTTATAATCTGAGGTTGGGGTTTTCCAAGAACAATGAGAAGGAGAATAAAGAAATCCTAAGGATCATTGAAGACTCAGAAAGTGTTCTTCACCCCACAGAGACTTAGGAGCTATGCTGATTTAGAGTATCCAGGAAAAAACTGAAAGCCCAAAAACATTGAGGAAAGATATCTAATGCACTTTAACTAATGTTCTTTAATCAAGTGGTGAGACACTGGCACAGGTTGCCCAGGGAGGTTGTGGCTGCTCCCTCTCTGGAGGTGTTCAAGGCCAGGTCGGACGAGGCCTTGAGTGACCTGTACTAGTGGGAGGTGTCCCTGCCTATGGCAGGGGGTTGGAACTAGATGATCCTTGAGGTGCCTTCCAACCTTACCATTCTATAATTCTAAGTGGGAGAAGGCTGTAATCTTAGAGTAGAAGCTAAAGCTGGACATATGTGAGGTATATCTTTCACGATTGCACTTTGAAGCAAGCGACTCAGAAACAAGGATTAATTTTCTTTCCCTTGAAATCTTTAAATCAAGTTCATTTTTCTTTGCCTTGTGCTTGCTCAAGAGGAATAGCTGCAATAGCTCTAGAGTAAACCTAATGTGTTCCTCCACTGTGTGCCCCTAATACATTCTTTGATGCCAAAATATTCATTTGAGGGTTTTGCTTTTGTTATGTGTGAGAGTGAGGATAATTCTGGAGAAGGTCCTTGCAATATACCATCATAAAAGCTATTTTTGCTGTCACTCGCAGAAGGCCACAGGCTTTACGCTGACACAACACCACAAGGCTTCAGGATGGCTCTGGGCTTTCTGTGCCCTGAGCTGAATGTCCTCATGGTCACAAGGGTGTCATGGTTAAGGACTTGTGGCTGACCTACATAAAGTCAGTGCTGGGGACACTCAGCATAGCCAAGGCATTCTGTGCCTCAGCAAACACCAGCCCTTTGTGCGCTCAGTCGTAGCACAGAGTAGCTCTGCCACTGGTTTTGGGGACCAGGGAGAAGGAAGCAGGTGGTGTGGAGAGTGGGGATGAAGATACTCTTGGAGAGACTTTAAAGTAAGGAGGAAGAAATGGAAGAAATCCCAACATAAACACCACACTTCTGCTAGGGAGGAGCTCACGTTAGTGATGACTTGAAGTGACAAAGCCACTTTTCTGCTGTAGGAGGACTGTTACCTTTGACTTACCTTTGACTTACAACTCAGGTCATTTAGTACCTTTGACTTACAACTCAGAAGGATGTTGGAAAGGTGGGCAACACTCCAGGGAAAAGAGGATGTGCTAGGAAGCATTGTCTCCAACAGAACAGATGAAATTGCCCTTATCTATTATCTTCACATGACACAAAGTCCATGATCGCCTTCCGGTGCTCCTGGACCTCACCTAATCCAGGCAATGGTAAATGATTGGCGCTGCCAGCCTACCCTGCAATGAGGGGTAGCTTCCAGTGAGCAATCAGTGTCCTTGGGGAGCTGGAGGTGCTCTGGACATAGTGCAGGACACAATGGAAGCAACTTGCAAGTGACTTGCTTTCCTAGTAGATGTTTCAGCCCCAAGCCTTGCTGCACTAGCGGATGCGACTAGTCAGCATTCATTAGGATTGCAAGAATAAATTGTCCCAGAGGGTCAGTGTGCCCACTGATGGCTTCTTTTCTCTAAATCCCTTTTTGCTAGAAGAGGCTGGACAGGAAGGTGTGCTCGGAGCACTCACCAGTGTCTTGTAATCAATCTGCTGTCGGATAAGCTTGTCCTCACTCAGTGAGTACCGGGCCTCCCCAGTGATCGAATCAATTGGACCCTTCTCCATCTGCTGCTTGATGGCACAGAAAAGGGAGAACAGAGGCTCCCCAGCACACTCCTGCAGAGATGAGAAACAACCATGAAGTAAAACAGGAGGATTAGAGGTAAGAATCCAACTCAGCATTGCAGTGACTACCACAGCTTGTCATATCCAAGCTCTCAAGACAGATACATCAGTAGGAATATGAGTCTATTCCCTATAGGCTGAGAATAGTGATAATCTCCCACGCCTTCCAACTGCAACCAGTCCTATTGAGTGTCCTGTCATGGGACGAAGGTGTCAGTTATCCCTGACAATATTTGAGCCAGCAAGTCCTTGTAGGAGCTGCTAAAGTAATTGCCACCAGGTCAGAATCTCTGCACTGGAGCATGTGCTGGGATGGATCCCAGAGCAGGAGACAGGTCTGAAAGGGAAAGAGGTTGGTGGTGCCTCGTTCTGCATGTTTGGGCAGAGTCCACAGTCTCCCTGAGCACTTTCATGCTGAAGGCAAATGGGGACACTCAGGCAGAAGCAGCCCTGTGACCCAGGGCAGATGCACCCCTGCATTTGTACAGTTGTACTGGTGATGTAAGATGTGTGCAGCCCAACACAGGACAGCAGTAAGCAGCCCACAGGCAGGGCCAGCAAAGCACACCTCTCCACAATTTCTCCTTCTCACCATTCACACTCACTGCACTGCTCTTCCCATGCTTTTCCTTCCCTCTGCTCTGGACATTTGCTATCATGCTCTCCTTCATTCTTCCTTCTATGGCCTCCCTTCCCATTCATTCTCTTCATCTCTACTGCCCTCTTCCCCACTTTGCCCTCTCCTCTGGCAGTGTGTCCCAACTCAACGATCCAGGTCCTTTTCCCACCGTGTAAATCCCAGCAAAACCAAGTTAATAATCTGAAGCAAAGTGGCCCCTTTTCTCCATTCCTACACCTGTCTTAATTAGCTTATCTGCCAGCAGCATATTGCTGCTCTGTGCCTGTCTCTTGCCCTTATCAGGCCTCTGCTCAGACTAAGGCAAGAAGACAAGTAGCTGAGTGGGGTGAAAAAAGCCTATTATAAAAGGAGCTCTTTAGAGAGTCACCTCCTTATATCCTTTCCTTTCAGCTGAAAGCAGGGATCTGATACTGCAGTCACTGAAATTACCTTCCAGGGACCTTCAAAACTTTCCCCATGTGTTCATCTTTGGATTAGTTGTGCCTAAGGAAGGTTCTAAGGAGATTGGGATTGACTTGTAAAGGTTTGAATTGCCAGATAGAGGGAAGCTTTTCAGTCCAAATCGTAGCGTAAGGTGTAGGGAGGTGTAACAACTGCATTGGGAGTGGAGGCCAGATGCAGAGCCCAGCTCCTTCCAAAAATATTGACTCTGAGTTTGGGCACTCAGCAATTTCCATGCTTGAAGTTCAGTGGGAATCAAAGAATAGTGGAGGAGTTTGAAAGGGACCTCTGGAGATCATCTAGTCCAAACCCTCTTGCAAGTCAGCTAGATCAGATTGCCCAGGATCATGTCTGGGTGGATTTTGAAAGTCTACAGAGAAGACTCCACAATCTCTCTGGGCAACTTGTTCCAGCATTCTGTGACAGGAAAAAAAGTTTCTCCCTAAGTTAAAGTGAAACCACATGTGTGTACAGTTACTGCTCCTTATCCTGTCACTGGGCACCACTGAAAAGAGCCTAGTTCTATCATCATGACCTCCACCATTTGAATATTGATCAGCACTGAGAAGATCTCCTTTCAGTCTTCTCTAGGCTGAATGGCCTCAGGTCTCTCAGCCCTTCCTCATCACAGATATGCTCCAGTCCTCTCAGCAGCTTTGTAGCCTCTGTTGGACCCTCTATACTACTTCTCTGCCACTCTTGAACTAGGGAGCCCAGAACTGGACACAATAATCCAAATGCAGTCTCACTAGGTCAGAGTAGAGGGGGAGAAGAACCTCCCTCGACCTGCTGGTCACACTCTTCTTAATGCACCCACAGAGTCCATTGGTCTTCTTGGCTACTAGGGATCTGGTTCTGATGTGTGTAAAGCAGATAAGGGTGACAGAGGCACTGGGCCTCAATACTGCCTCTGAACTGAGGTGGGATGAGATGTCCAGTCACTCTGCACTGAAAATACATGGCATCATGTCATGGAGATCTGAGACTGCTAGTAAAAGAAGAGCATTTTCAGTATAGGTCTCCATCATGCTCTGAAATCCTTCACGTTTCAGAACTGACCCCTGGATCCTGCTTCTCCAACATCTGTCCCTCCTTTGTCTCCTTAGATCAGAAAACAGCCCCTCTCCCATGAGGCAGTGAGGTTCTCCAGAGGAAAAAAAGCATTTTCCTTTATATCTGGGAAATTTTTACCCCTACTAAACATCAACAAGAAGAAATTAATTAAAGCAGCTGTTCATCCAGGCATGTTGCTCCTCTTACCTTGAGGAACTTATACAGGAGGAAGGTGAACCAGTTGGTGAGCATTTTCTCAGCCACAGACTCTGTCCTAAAATCAGCCAGAGACAAAAGGCAAATTGGAAATTAGTTGGTTGTGCTGGTCATATCAAAGGGCTAGACAAAGGATGGGCTTTGTTCATCTTACTGCCCAGATCTCTGAGAACCATGGAAAGTGTGGGATGACACCATCAGGGTTAAGCATGTCCTAGGTTCTATGATTTACCTTCAGATCTAGGAAACCTGCAGCCAAATCCTTACTGCCCTGTTGTTTCTCCTTTAACTAGGGAAGTCCTTATATGCCTTTTTCTCAGTTTCTCCATCAATGAGGAGGAGATGATGAAGTTTGAGGGAATCTTCTCAAAGGAGCTCAGAGAGGATAAATCCATCAATATAAGGAGCTCAGAGTTAGGTCATATGACAAGCAGGCTACATAAATACTTAAGACAGACAGATCTAAATCACCAGAGAACAGTTATCTGGCACTATCTCACTGGCATTTAAGAGTGATTATACTCCTCAATATGTCAACATGGTGCACACACAGAGCTCATCCATTTGCCCTTGAGCACTCTGTCCTCAATCAAACTAAAATACATCTTGAGTCTTCAGGGTGAACATTTCATACAGTAGGTCCAACTCAGACCCCAAAATGGCACAGAATAAACCTGTGTTGGCTCCAGTACATTTACTGGTGTTGCTCAAGAGGAATGCAAGTGTCCCTACCTGGATGAATTAAAGTGAGTCTTACTTGTCCTGGCTGCCACCAAAGCCATGCAGTTGTTCTCACTTAGGACTTCAGCTTGCCTTTTAGATTCCCTAGCTCTTCAGCACAAAGTTGATCTTTCTTCTTCTGGATCATGAGACTTGCAAGGGGGAGGGTTTGTATTGCTACAGCTGTATGCATGGAACCCATCAATGACCTTGCCTGAAAGCAATGTCCTGTTACACCAATACAGAGTAAGTGGTGATCCCTTCCCTAGCAAAATACAGCTGATCTTTAGCCTAGTTTCCATAGGGAATCCTCTGTTCCTGTGGGAAAAACTCAGATTGATACCAGGAATAGTGGGGAGAGGAATGATAAGGGTGACTAAAGGGTTAGAGTTAGAAAAGAGATTTAAGGAGAAAGAGGGGGAAATGGTATGCTTAAGAAAAGACAGGAATGAACAACTAGAGAAGACAAAGAGATGGAGAAAGGCAAACACAAAGGAGAAAACGATGGAGGAGACAGTTAAGAGGCAGTGCCATTCAGCATCAGAGGAGAACAGACAGAAAGCCTGAGGACATCAGAAGAGAGATCACCATCCAAGATGTAGGGCTATAATCATGTCAAGGAGCCAGCTGACACCAAAGGAAAGTCCAGTCCCTGCCTCTGGCATTGCTGTTCTGAATGCCAGGAAGTGCCTTCTCAACCCAGTTTTGGATGGTTCTCCATAGTAGGCTGTGTGCCAGATTAAAATTCTCCCAGTGGGCACCATATACCTCTTCCTTGCCCAAGCCATCCATCATAATTAGCTAAGGGCTCCTCAAAGTTGGTTCTGAGCAGTTGCAAAGGTCATTGATCTCCAGAAGTCTCCTCCTGGTTTTACTTAGGGTACTTGAACCAGAAGGGTTGGTTCAGAATGTGAAAGGAGATGAACATGGCCCTAATGGGAGAAGAGGCAACACTTCCCTAGACAGGGAAAGCACATTAATTACAGTGCAGCAGGCTTCTAATTCCAGAGTTCCTACAGAAACGTAGAGTTTAGGCCTCAGACCTGGCCAAAAAGCACCAATCCAATCTTGTGACTTATATGAAGCCAGTTCTGTTCTGCTCTTCTACTGTCTTCAACAAGCTCCCAGCATCACTGTTCAAGGAGGGATGGGAGATCAGTCCCATGGTGGAGATGAAGAAGACTCTCCATGTATCTATAGTTAACTCATGAGCAAGAAATAATGCAGGATAGTCTGTGCCCCAGACAGGAGACAGCACCAGGGTTATAATATAGTCTACTCTATCAGATACACTTGCAGATCCTACACAATGCAACTGGTATTTCCAGGCTAAAAGGAAACACAAGCATAAATTAACATCTTAAACACACAAAGAGCCCAAAATAAGGATTAGGAAGTATGAGCTCTCCCTGCCTTTATGAAGCTTTCAGGATGATCTGCATTAACATCCAGAGTTGGTTTTGTTCTGTGACTTCTATTCACTGACTGCTTTCTAGTTAGGAAGGAGACAGAGCAACATCTACAGACACACCTGCTGAAACGAGAGGAAATTCAGAGTGGGTCCTGAGAGGAAGAGGAAAATCCTTTAAGAGAAGGCAAACTCTGTCAGGAAGTCATGTATGAGCAGGAAACCATGAGCAGGAGAGCATTCAGCCCTACTTTCCTTACTTAACCTTCTCTGTGAACAGCTTCACACCAGCCCAACCAGGTCATGTGAACTGTGGCTGTACCATCCTCATTTCACAATCTGTCACACAAAACCCAAGCAGATTTGCCCCTTTCCCCCAAAGGTGATTAGCAATCCTTGTGCTGGACAGCAGAGCACTGGCCGCCCACTCAGTTTTCTCTAGCCTCAAGCACCCTTACCTCCTGAGCAACAGCTTGGGGTGGTTCTTGCTCTCCAGATTTTTATCTATGAGGTCAGCCAAGAGCTGCTTGAGGACATCAGTAGCATACTCCAGCTTGCTCTGTAGCACAGTCATGATCAATGAGGCCACATTACCACGGTCTCGCATGGAGAAGCTGCGCTGGGACTCCAGGGTACGGATGAAGGACAGTAGGAAAACCTTGTTGTTGATGAGCTGTGCAAAGAGCTTCAGGCCTTTCTCCACCCGTTCCTGCCTATAGCCAGGGACCTGCACAAGAAGAAAGTGTGTTTATATCTTTCCCTCACTAGAATCATAGAATGGTAAGGTTGGAAGGGACCTCAAGGATCATCTAGTTCCAACTCCCTGCCATAGGCAGGGACACCTCCCACTAGTACAGGGCACTCAAGGTCTCATCAAACCTGGCCTTGAACACCTCCAGGGAGGGAAGGAGCAGGCACAATCTCCCTGGGCAACCTGTGCCAGTGTCTCACCACCCTCACTGCAAACAACTTCCTCCTAACATCCAGTTTAAATCTCCCCTCTGACAGTTTAAACCCATTGCTCCTTGTCCTGTCATTACAAGACCTTGTCAATAGTCCCTCCTCAGCCTTCCTGTAGCCCCCTTCAGATACTTGAAAGCTACTCTAAGGTCTCCTCGAAGCCTTCTCTTCTCCAGGCTGCAGAGTCCCAACTCTCTCAGCCTGTCCTCACAGTAGAGCTGCTGCAGCCCTCTGAGTATCTTCGTGGCTTCCTCTGGACCCGCTCCAACAGTTCAATGTCCTTCCTGTGCTGGGGGCTCCAGAACTGTACACAGTACTGCAGATGAGGTCTGATGAGAGCAGAGTAAAGAGGGAGTATCTGCTGTCAGACCTACCCAGGTCATTCAACCGTTGATACCTCTCTGCCCTCATCATCTATTCAGCTTGGAGAAGGTAGGGCTCCAGGGAGACCTTATAGTAGCCTTTCAGTATGTAAAGGGAGCCTACAAGAAAACTGGGGAGGGACTTTTTATGGGGGCTTGTAGTGATAGGAAGAGGTAGAATGGATTTAAGATGGAAGAGGGTAGATTTATACTGAATATTAGGAAAAAATTAGTTACAGTTAGGGTGAAGATACACTGGCACAGGTTGCCCAGGGAAGTTCTGGATGCTACCTCCCTGCAAGTGTTCAAGGTCAGGATGGACAGGGATTTGAGCAACGTGGTCTAGTGGAAAGTGTCCATGCCCATGGCAGTGGATTTGGAACTAGGTGATCTTTAAAGTCCCTTCCAACCCAAGCCATTCTATGACCACTCGAGCTCCTCCAGCTATAGACTTTGACATCAAGCAGAAGTCAGTTCTGAGACAGGGGAAAAGGAAAATCAGCTTCAAAGAGCCTATATCCATATGTCATCTACTGATTAGGAAACCAGAGAGATGTCCTAGCCACAACTACATGATTATTTTCCAGTCCTGTGTTTCTCTTGCAGAACAGTACACCAAAGAGAGATTGCTAGTGCCTGGATGTGGTACCACATCAAGTTTTGCTTTTATTGCAGTCAAATTGAAGACCCATTCTATATCCACCTGAAACTTCCTTATCCCTGAAAGAAACCTTCTTACAGAGATTTAGGGTTCAGCTTTAAGACAGGAGAGGTAGCAAGAAAGTGAATGGGGAAGAAACCCTGTGGTCAAGTTTCAAGGAGAAGAGATGCAGTGAGACAGTGGCTGAGATGATGATCACGTAGCTGGGTTTTGGTTTGAAGAAATAGGTAGATGAGAGCATGAAAAGTCACTCTGAGTTGGGGCCTGTCTTGGAGATTCCACCGCAGTAGGACCCATGGCTTTGGGAGGTGAGGTGGTTTGGAGACAGCAAGTTTCTAATATGCTTGTCATCTGTGAGAAGCTGCTAAATTAGTTTTTATATAGAACAGTGTAGGACCTCCACAGTGGACCCTGGACTCCACAGTCCACAGTGCACTTTACCCTTTATAGGCCTTCTGGCTCTAGATGAGAAAGGAGCCTAAATAGGGAACCCCACATTTATTCTTTCATGTTGCTGTACCTCTTCCAGCCATCAAAAAAAGATTCCCTGGAAGCGGGAATGTCTCAACCCGGAACAATACATTACTGAGACATGGAATCAGCCAGATTCAGCACTTTAATCCAAACCAAGCTGGCATGCTTAAAGCAACTCAGTAATGCAAGACCCCTCAAAGAGTCAGAACTTTTTTCATTCTGTAAATTAGAGTTTTAAATTATTTTTGCATACAGCAAATAAATTACTTAGTAAATTGCCTGAGACAACAAACCAACCACCACCACCACCCATCCTGCCAATAATTATTTTTAACTCACTTGCCTGAACATTTAGTATTGTCTATCCCCAGGTTATTATGGAGAATTAAAACAAACAAACAAACAAAAATAACAAGAGAAGTGTTCTGTATGGCATCTGGAAGCAGTTAATTAGCAAATGAACTGGAAATAAGTAAGACTTCTCACTGCAGGGATCTACACTGGGGCCTTCTGCAATAAATATCAACAACTTCTAGGTGCCCTAGAGAAGGGAGCAGAATGGGAACTGCATTCCCTGATGTGTTGGTAGCCAAAGATGTTGGTGTTGAAAGAGCTGTTGAGGCTTTGCAAAGATTAAGGATGAAAAAAAAAAATAATTAAATTAAATTAAAGGAAAAAGAGATCAAAAGTAGTAGATTGAGATGCCAGCTCTGCATCTTTCTGTATGTATCTATGGGACCAGCCATGCTCAAACCTGTACAGGGGTCAGATGCTCTCCTGTGGTCAGCTAGCTGAGGTTAATGCATATACAGATTGAAATTGGCTGTGGGTCTGACAAAAGTGCTTGTGTGTATGTATACATATGTAAGGGAGAGATTCATCACCCCTCATCTTTCCTGCTCATTTGCTGAAGCTGCTGAGCTGCTCTTCCTGAGGGAAGGCAGCTCAAGGCCATGCTACCTACAGCCTAAATATATATATATATAAATATATACAGCAGTCAACATGCAACTCATCTTTGTGCTCAATCCCACAAGTCCTTGACAGAACAGGTTTGTTAATGTATCTCTCTGTCTCAGGCCAACAAGGAACTTGGCCTGTCTTGTCTCAGACAACTCAAACTGGAACTGTTGTAAGAGGGGACCTAAGACAGAGATGGATGGAGCCCTGCAGAACAGCAGCTGCTTTTCTCTACTCTCTCATATAACTGGAAAACACCTGTTTGAGCTTGCACTGGGTGACAGGTCAAATTTTGTTCTGCTGTTGTTCCCATTAACATTCTGTCCAGTTTTGATTCCCAGCTATCACACTGTTACCCCACTGAACTCACTTGAGCACTCGACTGCACAGGTGCAAAAGAGTTGCTACCCTGAAGGTGGTCCTGGATCAACTAAGATATACAAGCGTGAGTGCATGTGTTTGCCTTTGTCATGTAATAACACAATTATTTCAGTTGGAAAAGACTTCTAAGACCATCAGGTCTTACTTTAGACCACCATGGCCATTAAACCATGTCCCAAAGTGCCATGTCCAGATCTTTCTTGAACACCTCCAGGGATCATGACTCCAGCACCTCCCTGGGCAACCTGTTCCAATGCCTAACCACTCTTTCAGGAAATATTTTTTTTTCCTAATATCTGATCCACACTCCCTCAGGCACAATTTCAGGCCATTTTCTCCTATCAGTTGAAACTAAGGACAAGAGACCAACTCCCACCTCAATACAATCTCCTTTCGGAAAGCCGTAGAAAGCAAGAAAGTCTCCCCTCAGCCTCTTCTCCAGATTAAACATCCCACTTTCCTCAGCTGCTCCTCGTAGGACATATTCTCCAGGCCTTTCACCAGCTTTGTTGCCCTTCTCTGGACATGCTCCAGCACCTCAGTCTCCTTCTCGTAGTGAGGGGCCCAAACCAAAACATATCATTTGAGGTGCAGCCTCACCAGTGCCAAGTGTAGGGAGCACAATCACTTCCCTACTCCTGCTGGCCACACTATTCATGATACAGNTCCTGCTGGCCACACTATTCATGATACAGCTCAGAATGCTGTTGGCCTTCTTGGCCACCTGAGTACACTGCTGACTCATGTTCAGATGGCTGTCAACCAGCACCCCAGGGTCCTATTCTGCCAGGCAACTTTCCAACCACTCTGCTCCAGTCAAAACTCTAACTCAATACAACAACACTGGAGCCAAGGATGGTGAACTCTCTCTCTTTTTTTCTCTCTCCCCCCTCTCTTTTCTCTTGATTTTCCCCTATTAGTTTTTTCTTTTTAATAGACATCACTTAGTTTGTTCTAAAGTAGCTAAGGAATGAACTCCTCTCCCAAGTGTCTTTATCCATAATGCTTGTTCAAAGCTGTTAAAAAAAAAAAAAAAACAAAAAAAAAACCAAACCCAAACCAACAAACAATAAATTGTTTGTTATGGTCATTGTTATGACTTCACTGGTTTTGGCCCCTCCTGAGCAGGAGTAACCCTTGTTGTCTACTAGGTAGGAGGAGGTGGTGGACTTTTGTATTGTTCTTCAGAGTCATTATTGTGATTCTGGCTGCTGTTGAGGCCCTGTCAAGCAGGGTTAACTCATTTGGGGGATTAAAAAGATTCACCTTCCTCATTGTCCACCAAGTGGGACAAGACATTTTTCATACAGTTTGATGAATTTTGGCTCTCCTGAAAGGAAGGAGCAAAGATGAGCAGGCTCCTTTGATTATGCAGCCAACCGAGCATGGCATCGCCTGTGCCAGCTCTTGCTCCTCTTTTCTGCCAACTAACCCCAGTCTTGGCCTCTGGTAATCTCACCAGCCCATGTCAAAGCTTTTTTAAAGCTCAGAGCTTGCCAAAGACTTTGAAGAAAGCTTAGCTCACAACCTGCCTGGCCTTACCTATGGTGCATCCCCCACTCCTCTTGTCAGGTATCCCTAGAACAAAGCCTGCCCATCTGCCAAAGCCTGAAGCAGTTTCAGACCTCACTTGGGATCCTATCAAGTTTATTCCCACTAGTCGAGGCAGTGCAGACTGTGTGCAGACCCCAGCAGTGCTGGGTAAAGTTTTGCTGTCCTCCCACTGCTGTGATCTGAAGGGTTGGAGTAGAGAAGGCAGATGTGGACAGAGTGAGTGCAGAGTGATGGTGGTTTTGTTTTCTGACTTCACTGCAAACCACAGAGAACAGCAAAGGTGAACCTCCTTCAGTGACTGCAGTTTATTTCTAGAGGTGTTGCCACAAAAAAGGTAAGTCCTTAGCTAGCTTTGTGTCATACAAAGTTGGAGTGGCACAGGCAAATCTGTACCTCTGCCATACAACTTTTTTTCCCTAGCAGTAACTAGTAAGTCCTGTCTGAAAACTAAACTCCAGCAGTATGAAGACCAAGGAGAAGCTTCATACAGCAGACCTAATGCACACAGGTCTATGACACTCTTCCAAATAGATGGGTGATCAAACAGACTTCAACATCTATGACAACAATAATCTTCATCGCTTTACAACCTGGACTTTTAATGAGGCCCTCTTTCATCCCTGGTAGGACACAGCATAGACAATAATGATATCCTCACGACCCACAACATCTGTTGCATCCAGGACAGAACGGGGAAGCTTGGGAGGACTCACAAGCAGAAGGCATTGATTTCTTACCTCCAGATCCCTCAGGACTGGGTGATCTTCAATGCCAGGGAAAAGCACCCTCATAGTGTAGGTTCGGTAATCAAGGAAAGGGATCCCAGCTCCATCCAGATCACTTGTCAGCTCATGAATGTCTGTCTGCAGCTCTGCAAAGGCTGACACAAAACAGGAACCACTCATGTAGCAATGACAGTCCAGATCTTCATCACCGTGATGAGAAAGGCCCTCAGACATACATGCATGAAAGCAAGGTATAAGTGGAGAAGCATCACGTGGAGAGGAAAACGAAGGTGGGCAAGAACAGTTTCACCTCTCCTATAACACAGCCTTTCCCCAGGGACACATGCCAATGCTGTCTCTGGACTGTGAGTGGACAAAGGTTGAACCCACAGAAAACAGACAAAGTTAGACTAGATCTAGGCTCGAGCCATACCCACAGCCTTTAATGTTTCCTTTTGACTGTGATATTTGGGGTCAAAGGTTGGGTGGCTCTCTTCTACCACACTGACACAGTGTCAGCCTTACTTCTTCATCCTACCTTCTTTGCACTCCAGTGCCACCCTGGACTCCAGGTTGTCCATCTGCATCTGCAGGCGCTTGAGGGTGAGGTCACTCTCTCTGGATTTGCGCTTGTACGCTATCAACACAGCCACAATGAAGATGATGAGAAGGCCACCAGCCACTGCAATGCTGACAATAGCTGGCAAGCTCAGAGGGCTGTCTGGAGAGATGTAGACCATCCCTGGGGAGAATTCCATCCCTCCTACACGAGCCTAGACAGAAAGCAGGACAGAACTGCACTGAAGAGGTTGAACAAGCAGGAAAGAACTCCATCACTCCCTGACTAAGGCTGTATAACCTGATCTGGCTGAAGATGTCCCTGTTCACTGCAGGGGAGGGTGGATTAGAGGACCTTTAAAGCTTCTTTCCAACCCAAACCATTCTATGATTCTGTGACTGGTGGCATCTCCTTGCCTCCCCAGCTAAAATCAACCAAAAAAGGATTTGTGATGAAACAAATCTCACCAGTCTCAGTACCCTGGCTACATAACAGTTTGAGTTTCATTCTGTTTTCTCCATTCCTTGTCCCAAACAGCTATGGTAGTCTGGACTGCCAAAATGCACACAGGACACAGAGTTTATGGTTGTAGTCTGATGGCTCCTAACCTTACAACTGGACAGGCGGCATCTGATCCAGACTGCTAGCACAGCAGCAGTGAGTACAGTAGCAATGCAGAAATCAGAGCCAGCTTGCTTTTTACTCTTAAGTTGGAGAAAACAAGGTAGATGGGATAGGATAAAAAAGAAATCCCACAAAACCCACAGAGCCTGATGCATGCTCCTTGTAACACCTCTCCTAGCCACACATTGGCAGAGTGACTGCAGATGGTCTCCACTGAGACAGGGAACCAAAGGCAGCTTTCCACTCTACGCACTCCCAGAGGTTCCCAGGGCTGCTGCCAGTCTCCAGAACAAGCTGCTGTACAAGGGCCTGGCTTTTAAGAGCCAGAAGGAATCTTGAAGGAGGTACTGCTGCAAGCTCAACAAAACAATCTGCTGAAGTAAGCCCATTAGGAGCCAAATTTTACAACATGAACACTCTCAACAGTAATCCCAAATGCTACCACTCGCTTAAGGTTACTACAAGGTTGTTCAAGGCTGTTGGTAGAGTAGGGTAAGTTTGAGTGTCAGGGAGAAAAGCACTGTTGACTAGCCTGAGGTATAAAAATAAAGCTCTAGGATTGTGCACTGGCAGGGGAACACTGGTTATAGCTGCTCTGTAGTTGCCCCTGTGTTCAGAGAAAGGCACCAAAGATGGTGACAGGTCTGGAGAACATATCTTAAGAGAGGTATCTGAGGAAGCTGGGATTGTGTAGTCTGGAGAAAAGGCTAAGGAGTGACTTCACAGAATCATAG
>VWYK01126647.1:0-15625 GCA_013399775.1 Semnornis frantzii | reverse complement strand
TCTATGATTCTATGATTTGAACAGCTGGGACTGACTGTTTTCACTTGCTTTTGTTTTTTTTTCCCCCCTGAGTAATGATGAGATGTCTTGCTGGTTTTGCAGAGCCATGTGTACAGCTGGCCAGACTGAATTCATCTGCAGCTGGTAACATCTCAGTGCCACTTTCTATTTCAGGTGGCCTTTGAATACACATGGCCAAGATGGGAAGGAGCAGATTTGCTCTAAAATGTGGGCAAAAAATGCAAATCTTGAGCTTATTCCAGAAGATGATTGTTAGTGGAGAAGCTGTAGAGGAATCTACACAGCCCTAAAAAAGCTGAGCCTGCCAGACAGCTCCAAGACTAACTTAGGGAGCTGTAAGGATTTGATAAAACTCAAAAGGAAGCTCTTGATCTTAAATGCTGTTTTTTCCAGGCTGACTGTAGATGGGCACAAAGCCTACTGGAGACCAGTGATGAGCGCATAAAATCATGGTGTGCTGGTTTGAGGCTAATTGGAATATTTCAATGAGAGAAATTAGATCATTGGCTGAGAAAAGAAAAATGTGATGTCTACATTGCCCATCTGTTCTGCTGGGACATATGAAAACACAGACACAAAGAAAGATAAGTCAGTCTCTGGCTGGCTGTTGCCCTATCACCTCTTCTGCCTGAACCTGCATATTCCCAACTATTCATTCTGCTTTTAATACTTCTTGCTGACCTTCCCAGCTCACCCTGCACATAAGGGAGATTCTGAGATAAGGGAGGGGATGGAAAGAAGGTGGAAGGCTGGTTGGGAGCCCCTCCTGGGCAGTCTGGCTGCTGGGAGGGATTTTGTATTTCTGTGTGACTTTTATATTACTGTATACAGTTCTAAATATCTGTAATATATTGTATATATGTGCTCGTAGATTGTGCTAAGCTGGAAATATAAAGCTTCATTCCTTAAATTGCAGCTGGCTGAGTTAGTCTGGTTAATCTGGGGGGTGGGTGAACTCCAAAACATGGCAAGGTGATTGAGAAATATCTAACTAGATGGTAAGTCAGCAACCACTCAGAAAAGGACAAGTCATAGTGGTTGGGGATGTTTATCAAAATCCTTAGTGGCATATTTGAGGAAGAGAAGTGGCAGGTACAGGGCATGGTCAGGTGAGCTGTGTTCAGATAGGTTGTCCTGGGGCAGAGCTTGGGTGCCTTAGTCATCCACCATCACTGGCATGGGTACCATGCCACCACCAGCATAGTAGACCTGAGCATGGCTTTCCAGGTGCTACCAGATGGGTGGCAGGAAAGTTGGTGGTTGTGTGCCAACAGACAGGTTAGTGTATGCAGCTGGTGTTTGGGTGGCTGCACATTGCCACTGTGGTAGGTCTCAGAATTAGCTGAGCTGCAAAGGGCCTCCTGATCATCTACTCCACTTTCCCCTGCTCACTCTGTCTCTTTATGAGCAGGAGTCTAAAAAATGAGCCAGTGGGAGGAAGAGTGCATTTATGAAGGGAAGTCTGGATGGCATTGTGTGTTTTCCCACGGATTAAAAATGGAGCACTCTTCACTGATGGTAAAATGGGACAAGCACACTGACATCTGCTAGCTCACCCCAGGGGTCTGTGTTCGATCAGGGCAGCTAATATCCAGTGTACCTAGAAGCTGGGTCCTCCAGTGTGGTCAGTGGGGAGAGTGATCATTGTGCTTGTAATGTTTCTGCTTCCATGTTGCCCCAGTGCACCCTAGAGAACACCACTACAGTGCAGGATGCCTTGGAGCTGGGCATAAGAAGAGAGGACATCTGCTCCCATGCTAAGTGAAGGCTGAGCTCAACCTTCATTATATGGGGAGAAGACTGCAGTGGATCACCTGATACACAGAAAATTGTGCTTTGCTCCATGCAGGTCAGATACCTCTGTAAGCAAGCTCTTGGAAGGGTCTTTGCTCTAGGGCAAATACATTTTACACTTAGCCTATAGCTTCACCTGCCTTCGAATGAGCAGCTTCAATTTCCCAAGCTCTAGGACTGGCCTAGCAAGTGAGCAATTCTCAGCCATACTTATGTAAATGTAGCTGATTGTTGTGTATGCTTTTTTAAGTGAGAAGAGAGGTATTAATTACCTTATCTCCTCCCTTTCAGCGTTCTTCTACCCCGAAGCAAGTAGAAACAACTCTGCAGAAGTGACAGACACAGGGCTAAAACTGGATGTTGTATTCAGTAATAACCAAGGTGAAAGCAATGAATTGACTGCTGAATTAATTCAGCTCTGTGTGGGTGGGAATGGAGCTTTAGAAAGAAACTGATAAACAGGCAAAAAAACCAAACAAACAAAAAAAACCAAAAACCCAAAACCCAAAAAACCCAAACCCACATTTTGCAGGCACCTGCCACTTGGGAATTTGCAGACCAATATATTCAGTGTTTGGAAGGTAGTTCAACTAACATCAGCATTTCTGCTTTGTTCACCCAAGTGCTGGGTTCAAGAACAGAAGAGCTTCAGATGAAAGTGCTAGGTGGTAAGGAAACCAACTCAGGATTTCTCTCTGCAGCTCTGCTCCAGTTTGGGGATATCAGGATCTCTAAAGGGCTGTCTGAGCCAGCACATAGTTATTAGCACTTCAGGCAGAAGCTTTTCCTGTTGAGCCTTTCTCCTGCACCTGTGGGCTGAAGGCTCGTCAGCTGTTAGGAAGAGCCATCTCAGAGCTGCTCAAGAAGTGCTGGCTCTACACAGCCATTGGGTGACTGAATCTGAAACGTTTCACTGGGAAGAATCACTTCTCTGTGACCTCCTTCTCAGAGCACTTTGCTGTTGCTTCCATCTGCCTTGAGAAACTTGGACTGAACAGCTAGACCCCCCACCCATGTATTTTTATGTGTGTGTATATCTGTATGTACAGCTTGGTTGTGTAACTTCTGGCTGTGTGGCTGAGGAATAAGCAATCAACTTTCCACAAATAAACAGCACCTTATAAAATATTCATAATGAGTGCTAAGTGACACACTCTGCCCAGCAGAACAACAACATTTAATGTATGTTGACAGAACTACTAAGCAGCAGTAATGCAGATATTTGTCCTAGAGGGAACAACTCTCTTCTGTCCTCATCTCCCTGAAGCCTGTTTGAACAGTCACAGCCTCAGAAGGCCAGCACAGAGCCACAAAAATGACTGAGGAAGTTGAACATCTTCCTTATGAGGATACATGGAGAGAGCTGGGGGTGTGCTGCTTGGAGAGGAAGAGACTAAGGTGTTTATAAATATATAAGGGATGAGTGCCAGAAGGATGGAGCCAGCTTCTTCTCAGTGATGCCCAGTGACAGGACAAGGGGCAATGGGTGAAAGTTGAGGCAGAGGAGGTTCCATGTGAACCTGAGGAAGAATTTTTTTCACCATGAGGGTGACAGAGCACTGGAACAGGGTGCCCAGGGAGGTTGTTGAGTCTCCCTTTCAGGAGATACTCAAGAGCTGTCTGGATGCATTCCTGTGTGATGCTGCTCTGGCAGAGGGGCTGGACCAGATGATCTTTTGAGGTCCCTTCCAGCCCCTGACATTCTTTGATCCTATGATACCTGTGACCAAACTCTTCAGGAGGGCAATGGCAGAGAGCTGGAGCTAAAGGTACTATGAGCTTACTGTGTGTGAACCCAAACCAGAAGGGTTCACTATGGGTTGAGGAGCCTGGCTTGGTAATGTGGTTGCCTGCAGCTTGCTTGACCTGCATCAAGCCCCTCTGCAGGACTTGGGACCCTGCTACAAGCCACAGAATCTGTGATTCTGCTACAAACTTCTATAAAAGATGTGGGGAAAACTCGTTTCTTGTGATCAACTAATAGTATCAGTCTAGTTGCAAAATAGGAAGGGTAGTGTTGGCTTTATGGAGGCAGAAAGGTGCAGCAGAAATTCAGACAAGTTGACACACACCCCAAGCATCAGCTCATGTGTCTGCAAGATGAAGTTAGTTAATAAGCTTGGTGGCTTTAAAATCTCTTTGTCATCTGAGGTGATGCCTTAGATGTGTTATGGGAGAACTTCACATTCAAGATTTATGGGTATAAAAAAAAAGAATGTATGCATCTATCAAAAAACCTCAGCTCAGAAACATCCTGCTAACAGAATAAGAGAATGTTCACAACATATATCCACAGGAGCAACAGCAGGCAAAAGCCTTTCAGATCAAAAGAACGGCTCAGTGCTACCTGGATAGATTAGAGCTGGAGACAAAACACTCCAAAATCACATTGAAATTGAAAAAATGCAAATGAGGGTGGGAGAGAGGTTGCAAAGTGCCATGCAAAGCACAAACCTCAGAAAAATACAATATCAAAAAGCTCAGGGTGCCAGTGGGCAGCAGGTTAGCTACAGCTGGTGATATTCTTAACCCTTTGTGGTCCTGGGAACAAAACATACAGATAGCAAAACCAAACAGGTACCTGCTGGTCTGCAGGTACTACGAAGGGACATGTGGATGCCTTCCCCCCTCATCACATCTGGAAGCACAGTATGCTTGACTGTCCAAAAGAGTGTTTTTCCAAGGCTGGATGGTACAAAAAATCCAGCAACACCTTGAGTGTTGTGTTCAGTTTTGGGCACCACAATGCAAGAGAGATGTGGAGGTGCTGGAGCAGGTCTAGAGGAGGGCAATGAAGCTGGGGAAGGGCCTGGAAAATAAATCTGATGAGGAGCAACTAAGGAAGCTGGGGATGGTTAGTGTGAGGAAGAAGATGCTGAGGGCAGAGCTCATTGCTGTCTACAGCCTCCTGAAGGGACATTGTGGAGAGGCTGCTACTGGGCCCTTCTCACAGGTTATTGGAGACAGACCAAGGGGGAATGGCCTCAAGCTGAGGCTTGGGAGGTTTTGATTAGACATTAAGGAAAAGTTTTTGATGGAGAGAGTGGTCAGGGACTGGAATGAGCTGCCCAGGGNTGTGATGCTTGAGCACTGCACTATCTGTAGTAGAGTTTGATCAGTTTAATTTAGGCTGTGGCATGTTTTTAGCTTTCCCTGAGTCTCAGGTGCTTGTGATGGCAGCACAGAAGTATGATCAGAGATGTGAAATGCCTGTTTCAGAGAGATTGTCTTCTAAACTTTGCAAGGATTTTCTTCTGGCACTTAGCTACCTAGGGTGTCTCTACAAAGAGCAGTTAATTGGTATTGTGGCTCCAGGGAAGAAGCAGCTTCAGGGAATAGGGACAGAGCCAGAGATGCCTTGCTCATTAAGTTGACTACTGGGGAGTCTTGAATTGGAGAGTAAGATTCTGCAGGAGGAAACCTCTCTGAGCACCAAGGAAGGCTGTGGGGTAGCTCCAGGACTCAAACCCATTGGTTTGTTGTATGTGGCTGGAAATTAGAGTGGCAGTCCATTACCCACCAAAAGAAAAATAATGTGTGGTGGGTCTGAAAAGAGCTGATGGAAATTGGATTGTTCAGGCTCCTCCAACTGGAGCAGGTAATTATTCCAGAGCACTAGCCTGCATCAAGAACTGTGTTGGCTGCATCTGCTACTGCTTGATTTATGTTGCAAATAAAAGGGCACATTAAATGTATGTTCTACACTAAAAAGGAAAACTTAAGTAATGCTGAAATAAATCAATAAATACAAATCAGTGCAAATCAGGGACTGCAGAGTGTTGTTATCAGTATAGCAACAACAGAGGAGGGCACTTGAAGGGTTTGGATAGAGGAGTTAGATAGCAAGAGCAGTGCTGGATCAGGCACAGTGTGGCCAGCAGGAGCAGGGAGGTTATTCTGCCCCTGTACTCAGCACTGGTCAGGCCACACCCTGAGTGCTGTGTCCAGTTCTGGGCCCCTCAATTCAATAGAGATGTTGAGGTGCTGGAAGGTGTCCAGAGCAGGAAGCTCAGGGCAGACTTCATTGCTGTCCATAACTACCTGAAGGGAGGTTGTAGCCAGGTGGGGTTGGGCTCTTCTGCCAGGCACCCAGGGATAGAACAAGGGGACACAGTCTCAAGTTGTGCCAGGGGAGGTCTAGGCTGGATGTTAGGAGGAAGTTGTTGCCAGAGAGAGTGATTGGCATTGGAATGGGCTGCCCAGGGAGGTAGTGAAGTCACCATCCTTGGAGGTGCTGAAGCAAAGCCTGGATGGGGCACTTAGTGCCATGGTCTGGTTGGTTGGCTAGGGCTGGGTGCTAGGTTGGGCTGGGTGAGCTTGGAGGTCTCTTCCAACCTGGCTGATTCTATGACATGTGCTACTTTCTCCCAAGGAAGACATCAAGTTGTAACACCATGGTACCTGTTCACTCTTTCAGTGGAGAGATGGAATCTGAGCCTCAGGACTGGGAATTGCAACAGAGGGCTCTGCTTGGCACAAAGTGTCACCACACACAGTCAGAACTACTTGTTTATAAAGGCCCCCAAATTGGGCAGGCTTTTATTTTAATGGGACCTGAAGCTGTGTGGGGGTGTGGATGCTCTTTTCTAGTCCAGTATCCAGGTATCCATTTGAGCAGGATTTGTCTCTCCAGGTAAGGCTGACAGGGAGCTGTAAGGGGCAGGTGAGAGTGTGTGCTCTCTTCTGAGGCTTGGGGGCTGCTAAAGCCATGCTGCTGACTGTGACCCATAAAGACTCTGTGTGGCTTTTTCTTGACAAAACTCTGTCAAACCAGTCCCATCAGCTGCAAACCCTGGAGCCTCCAACCTATTCCAGCTTAGGGATGACTTTGCATTTGGAAGAGATCAGTGGGGAAAATGAGTCACACCTGCTTTGTTTGGAGCTTGCTGCTTTCAGAGACAAGGAGGAAAACTCCTTATGGAATATATATTTTTGCAGTTTACTTTTTCACTGATTTTTCTTTCTTTTAATTTTTTCCCTTTTATTTTTTACTTATTTATTTATTTATTGTAGCTCAGGCTGGGCTGCTTAGCATAATAATTAGAAATGTGCATCACTCTTTGTGTCGGGACTTTGTATTCCTCTGTCTGGATTTTCTAGCTTTATGGACTCTGATTTAAATGCCCTGCTTAAAATGGTGCTGCCTACATTAGCAATGGCTGTGTACAGCCTGCAAAGTGAATCTGACTGCTCTAAGGCCTTTACAGAAGGCTTTAAAGGTAAGAAAAAAAGGAGGATTATCTACTTGTATATGTGGCATTCAAGTATACACTGGAGGGCAGGGATGGCATCCAGAGGGACCTGGACAGGATGCAGAGGTGGGCACAAACCAGCCTCATGAGGTTCAACAAGACCAAGTACAAGGTCCTGCAGCTGGGTTGAGGCAATCCCAAGCACCAATACAGGCTACACAGTGCCTGGCTGGAGAGCAGCCCTGAGGAGAGGGACTTGGGGGTGCTGTTAGATGAGAAGCTCAACATGAGCCAGCAGTGTGCACTTGCAGCCCAGAGAGCAACCAAAGCCTAGGCTGCAGCAAGAGCAGTGTGGGCAGCAGGGGGAGAGAGCTGATTCTCTCCCTCTGCTTCACTCTGGTGAGACCCCACCTGGAGTGCTGCATCCAGTTCTGGAGCCACTGGGACAAGAGGGATGTGGATGTGCTGGAGTGTGTCCAAAGAAGGGCCATAAAGATGCTCAGAGGGCTGGAGCTGCTCTGCTGTGAGGAGAGACTGAAAGAGTTGGGGCTGTGCAGTCTGGAGAGGAGAAGGCTCCCAGGTGACCTTATTGTGACCTCCCAGTATCTTAAGTGGCCTACAAAAAAGCTGGGGAGGGACTTTTTAGGCTGTCAGGTAGTGACAGGACTGGAGCAAAGCTGGAGGTGGGGAGATTCAGACTGGATGTGAGGAGGAAGTTCTTCAGCATGAGGGTGATGAGAGCCTGGCATGGGCTGCCCAGGGAGGTGGTTGAGGCCCCATCCCTGGAGGTGTTTAAGGCCAGGCTGGATGAGGCTCTGGGCAGCCTGACCTAGGGTAGGGTGTCCCTGCCCATGACAGGGGGGTTGGAACTGGCTGATCCTTGTGGCCCCTTCCAATCCTGTCTGCTTCTAGATTCTATGATACATAAAATTTGAGTCCAACTCTTTGCTCAGAAAGGTTTTGTCCATTTAGGAGCATTAAAAAGTGCACTTTTACTTTCCATTACAGCTCCCCTAATGAACATTTCCCTTTAAAATGCCAACAGGCCTAATTTCGCTTTCTTATTGCCTCGTTGCTTGTCATCTGCCTCTCTCCAAACATATTTTGCACTTCCTCAAGCTGAAAGAGCAAAAGGATGTGCCCAAATCTGTTAACAGAAAACTGTACAAATCTCTCTTGCGTGTGTGAAATGCATTCACTGCCATAAAGATCAGCCGAGATGTTTAATTCATCCTGCAAGCTTCTAATCTGCTCATTTGACCTTTCTCATATACTGTCAATAAGCCTGGTGCTTGAATAATGAATTTTATCTCTTCTAAGCACTGGTCTGATTCCCTTCACAGTGGATTTTGAGTGTCATGTCATTCAAGTGGTGCTGAAAGTGAGTGATGTGCTGTTATGGAGGGAAATGGTAAATATTGCCTTTAGCAAATGTCGGAGATATGGCAGCAAATGCTTTGCAAGAAGAGCCATGAAATACTTCTCTCTTTCCTACAAAGTACAATGAGAACTCCTCAGTGTCTGTTCCCAAAGACTCCACACCTTTTTGTGACTCCTCAGTTTCTTTTCTCATAGCTTCTCATGTACGCAACGGAGCCTGAGGTGCCACAAAGTTTTGAGGTGTTCATAGCAATGGCCTAGTGTGAACCAGGACTCAAAGAGAGTTGAAAAGGTGCAGAGATCCTATGACAGTGTGTTTATGTGATAAGAGTTTGGAATGGGGAGAGGCTGCAGGAATGGCCACTGTGAGGAGAGCTCAGGAGCTGCCCCCACCTTGGGCAGGGCTGGTTCCAGGTGACTGCAACAAGGACCTGCTGCTGCCCAAAGCTGAGCTCATCAGCTGGGGCTGCAAAGGGTTTTGAAGAAAGGGTAAAAAGTGATGTGTAGCAGCTGTGAGAGAGGAGTGAGAAAAGGTGAAACAACCCTGCAAATAGCAAGGTCAATGAAGGAGGAGGTGCTCCAGACAGTGGAGCAGAGATTGCCCTGCAACCTGTGCTGTAGATGTGGTGAAGCAGCTTGTGCCCTGCAGCCCATGGGGGTCTGCACCAGAGCAGACAGCCACGCTGTGGTTTGTGGAGGAGTCTCCAACAGAGTAGATGGATGTGGAGAGCCCATGAGAGAGCTGTGGCCTGGGAAGAGGAGCCCACACAAGAGGAGGTTTTCCAGCAGGAACTGCAGCCCTTGGTAAGCAAACTGCCTGTCCTTACCTCAACCCAGGAGCTTTTCCACCTCATTTTCTCCCTTGGTGCTACTGGGGATGAGCAATGACAGAGCATCAGGATGGGCCAGGGACCAGCTCACCTCAGAGACACATGGCACAGAGACACAATTTAAGAATCAGTCTGGCATAGCAAAAAGAAGAATATCTGAAAATGTAGAAAATAAATCTCATTTCAGCCTGACTCTGAACTGAGGGAATCCTGAGCTTAGCAAGACCAGAAGTGAGTGAATGTTGAATAGAGTATTTGTGATAGGTGACATTCTTGGCTGTAGAGTTTAAAAACATTGAAATACTCCTCTCTTCAATCTCTTGTACTGACTCTTTGGATTTATTTATTTAGATGCTTGGCAAGCATTGCAACATTGGTGGCTTGTGTAGTTTGATCTCTCTGGTAATAAATGTAGCATGGGGTTGTGCTAGTGAGGGTCTGGCTGACTGCTGCAAGACAAAACCTGCTCTAGACCATGAAGGCTTTAGCACACAAACAGCAGGGGAATGAATGCTCCTGCTGGCACCACAGACACAGTAAAGTGTACAAGATTTTAGTCTTTGTGTATCTAAACCCATCCATGTTTATTTTTTTTCCAATGTAGGCACAAAGCATTTTCATTTCAAGTCCTAGTGTACACCCAGCTGGATGCTAAAGAGCATCATGAGATTTGCTGGTGCTATGGTAGTCTTGTTTGCAAGGTTAGAAAGCATAGCTGGGCTCTGTCAAAGGGAAAACATTTCTATAGTCTCACCAAAACCATGCCCCTGAACCTCTTGTAGCTGCTCAAAACCCTACAGCCTTTCTCACACCCTGTTGTTCTTAACAGGCTGTGAGGCAGTGGCAGAAGCAACAGGGTATGGCTGACAATCCTGGGTACAGTCAGTCTGGGTTTAGTGAGGGTTTCAACCTCAGACCTTCTTACAGGGAAGAAAATGTCAGTTAATGCAAACATTTTATGAAAGTGTAGTAAAACCTGCCTTGCTTTTGCCCTAGATGATGGCAGCTGCACAGAAGCAAATGAGCTGTTTGTTGTTACCTGCTTTAGCATCCTCTGAAGTTTGCTGTGTTAGAAGCCCCAGGGACTCCTAGGGTAAACCTTTGATCGAATGAAATAACCTTTTGATCATGTTTGAAAGCATGACTGCTGCTATTTAAACAAAGACACAGTGTCACATTGAGGGAGTATTAGCTGGGGAGATGATGAGCTGCTGAGTCTCACAAGGTGTGATAGTACTGCAGCTGTCTCCAAGAGCAGGTGCTAAAAGGCTGGAATTACTGAAATATAAGCAAGGGTAAGAGTTGTTTATTCATGATCACGTGGAACAGAAAACTCCACATAACCAAACATGAATCCCTCCCAGTCTTCTAGTTTGTGCTGAGTCTCCAAGGCACAGATGGTTAGAAAGCTGCCTTTTTATTTCCAAAAGAAAGAAGACTTTGTTTGCTTGTTGTAGAGGGAAGTCATTCATTTTTCTTTAGGAATGATCACAGGATGTTAGGGGCTGGAAAGCACCCAAAGAGATCCTCCAGTCCAACCCCCCTGCCAGAGCAGGACCAGACAATCCAGCTCAGGGCACACAGGGCCACATCCAGACAGGTCTGGAAAGGCTCCAGAGAAGGAGTCTCCACAACCTCTCTGGGCAGCCTGTGCCAGGGCTCTGGGACCCTTCCAGTCAAGAAGTTCCCCCTTGTGTTGAGCTGGAACCTCCTGTGCTGCAGCTTCCATCCATTGCTCCTTGTCCTATCCCAGGGAGCAAGTAAGCAGAGCCTGTCCACTCCCTCCTGACCCCCAGCCCTCAGATATAGACATTAATTAAATCCCCTCTCAGTCTTCTCTTCTCCAGACTAAGCAGTTCCAGGTCCCTCAGCCTCTCCTTATCAGGCAGTGCTCCAGTCCCTCATCATCCTTGTAGGCCTCCCTTGGACTCTCTGGAGCAGATCCCTGTCCCTCTTAAGTGATGCCTTTTTGTGGCTGTTGTGGGTTAAAGTGACTGCAACACAACTTTGTACTTATTTTGCTGAGATTGATGATTCAATAGGATCCTGATCTTACCAGTAAAACCCTTGCTGGTGTGGAGTTGAACAGCTTGCTTGATCCCTTTCCTTCTCCTGCCTGGTAGAGAGCCAGGAAGAACCAGTTTGGATAAACTCCTGACTAGCCAAGGCAAACCATGGGCTCATGATGCTAGTGTCAGCTGAAACATGGGCCACAAAGATGCTCAGAGGGCTGCAGCAGCTCTGCTATGAGGACAGGCTGAGAGAGTTGGGGCTCTGCAGCCTGCAGAAGAGAAGGCTTCCAGGAGACCTTAGAGTGGTCTTCCAGGATCAGAAAGGGGCTACAGGAAGGCTGGGGAGTGACTATTGACAAGGGCTTGCAATGCCAGGAGAAGGGGCAATGGGTTTGGACTGGCAGAGGGGAGACTGAAAGTGGATGTTAGGAGGAAGTTGTTTGCAGTGAGGGTGGTGAGACACTGGCACAGGTTGCCCAGGGAGGTTGTGGTTGTTCCCTCCCTGGAGGTGTTCAAGGCCAGGTTGGAGGAGTCCTTGAGTGACCTGTGCTAGTGGGAGGTGTCCCTGCCTATGTTGGGGGGTTGGAACTGGCTGATCCTTGAGGTCCCTTCCAACCTTACCATTCTGTGACTCTATGCCAGGGGTCTTCAGATTAATCACAGTGCCACGGGACTGTGAGCTTCTGAAGCCAAACCACCAGCTGATATTTGCACAGTGAGGGCTTATTAGAGACCAGTTTCTAAGAAGCTTCCATGGCAACATCCACAAGAGAATGCCTTGACCCACAACCCCTCATGCCTGCATGAAGCGTTTCCAGGGCCAGCAGGACTGTCTTGTCTGTGGTACTGGGCTGAACAGCAGGCATGATCCTGAACTCTGAAGATCCCTCGTTATTTTGTTGTCACAGGCATTCAAAAGAGAAAATCCACCCTTGAGAACAATTTGTCTGCATTTCTCTCCCCATGAGACACTTGCAAGAATCCTTGGACGTGACTCTTGACAGCAGCCTTTGGATCATTTCATTTTGGATTTCTTTTTCAGAGGCAGCAAAGGCAGGAGAGCAGATTCTGTCTGCTTTCATGTGGTTCATTCTTGTGTAGTCCAGAATGTAGACACAATTCAGAGTGTCATCTCTCCTATACAAGAACAGCTCTTCTCCCCCCCTCCCCCTTTTTTTTTTTTTTTCCATTCTGCATGGTTTCTAAAAGCAGATTCTGTTATTTCTAATACTGGAGGGGAAGCTAATGATGAGGTATCCTGTATTACTCTGAAAAGCATAAAGAACCATCATGATCCTTGCCATTCTATTCATAAACCCCAGTTCCTTACTTCCTTGGAACCTGAATTCCTGTGATGGTCTCAGACCATCTCTAAAACTCTCTTCGGAGTGTACATTGTGATTTCTGAAGCAACACTCTGCAGGTTGAGAAGGTTACAGATTTTGTTATGCTGCAATAAATATTTTCATCCTGTTAACATTTGCCTGATGGCTCCAGAAGAATAGGACTTCATCTGTCTTGAAGTTTTTCTTTCCGACTTTTAGCTTTTTCTGCACCAATTTTAACATCCCAGATACCAAACCTGTCTTGCTAGAGGACCCATAATTTGGTCAGAATTCATTGAGAGCTGCTAAATTTCATCTTAATAGTTTTTGAGGCTTTCCAAACTCTTCATTAATTTAAGAGAGGGATTAAACATCCTACAAGCATTGTCTGGTTTTAAACTATGCAACATCTCTTGGTAAAATTCAAGGTAAATGTGATTCAAAATTTACAGTCAAAACTTCAGATTTGAGTGACACTTAGATCCACAATCAAAAATATAATGAAGTGATTGTGTCATTACTGTTTAGTTTTTATTACTAGAATTAACAGGTTAAATTGCTACAGGTAATTTAAATGTGAATGTTCTGGATGATACCGCACTGGAAACACACAACCAGCAGAACCCAGTGAAGATGATCTTAGGAGGAAGCTCTTTGCAGTGAGAGTGGTGAGACACTGGCACAGGTTGCCCAGGGAGGTTGTGGCTGCTCCCTTCCTGGAGGTGTTCAAGGCCAGGTTGGAGGAGTCCTTGAGTGACCTGTGCTAGTGGGAGGGGTCCCTGCCTATGCTGGGGGGTTGGAACTGGATGATCCTTGAGGTCCCTTCCAACCTTACCATTCTATGATTCTAAGAGAGGTTTGTTTGGCCAGCATATGGCAGAACAGAACACTTACTTTAACTGATTTGGAGCAAGGAGGTGAGCCTTTCTCTGAGTATTTATTCATTTAAAATGAACTGGATCCAAGAGGAAGGGCTAAAGATGGATTATTTCTGTAACTCTACCAACCTATTTGCCAGCCACAGCTGCTGGAGCTCCCTCTTGAATCTCGCTCTCCCTGTATGTCTTTATATGCATCCATCTTTCATCATCATAGAATGGCTTGAGTTGGAAAGGACCTCGAAGGTCACCTAGTTCCAACCCTCTTGCTATGGGCAGGGCATCTGCTGTTAGAGCAGCTTGCTCAAAGCCTGCTCTCTACCACTTCCAGAGCTGAGGCTTGTACACCTTCTCTGGGCAACTCTCTCCAGTGTCTCACCACCCTCACAGTAAAGAACTTCTTCCTGATGTCTAATCTAAATCTACCCTGCTCCAGTTTTAAAACCATTGCTCCTTGTCCTGTCACTACAATCCCTGACCAAAACTCTTTCTGCAGCTTTCCTATAGGCCCCCTCCAGGAGCTGGAAGGCTGCTCTGAGGTTTCCTCAGAGCCTTCTACTCTCCAGGCTGAACAGCCCCAGCCCCCTCAGCCTGTCCTCACAGAGGAGGTGCTCTGACCNAATAGACAGGAATAGTTACAGAAACAGACAAGTTAAAGGTAATACAGAAACACAATTCCCCTCCCAGAAATCAGAGTCCCCAGGAAGGGCTCCCAAACACCCTGCCACCTTCTCCCCACCCCTATACCTTACTCCAAGGTTTGCCTTACACACAAGGTGAGTTTGGAGGATGGGTCAGGGTGTTAGAAGAAAAGTGGTTAGTGAGGTTATTCAGCAGAGAGGAGAAAAGCAAGAAGCTGCTAGACAGCCCCAGAGTGTCTTATCTTTGTTTTGTATTCTTTTCATATCCATCTCAGCAAGCCTATGAGCGAAGCAGACATCAGCAGTGTTTCCTTTTCACAGCCTATAATATAATTTTCTCCATTAAAATATTCCAATTAGCCTCAAACCAGCACATGTCCCCAGACAATGTAAGGAGCTGGTTGCTGGGCTCAGTCCCTCTGAGGTTGGTATCTTTCAGGAGAGTTTCTGTCTCTAGGATGCAAATGAGCTCCAAGGTTTGCATGTTGCCAAGAACATTACAGGCTGCATGCAGGTCTTGTGTTTTCTAAAGTGAATTAGTGATTTGCTTGTGTCAGATGAAATAAGCACTTCTCTGCATGTTTAATGCCTTGTCCTTTAATAACTTGTGTGGATAAACCCCAGATTGTTCCATCTTTAATCACCAGCTGTGTCCAATGCCTGCTTGGCCAGCTTTCCCTCCCCACTGGTAGAGAGCAGCAGCTTCTGGCACTTAGCATAATCAAGTAAGCAAGGAGTTGCAGGCAGCAAAGACACGGGTGTCTTCACTTAAAACATGCTACTGAAACAATGGAAATAAAACCACTGGGCTCTAAAATAATTCCTGCTCTTGAGATATCAAAGGAACTTTGCATTTATGAACAAAACCCTCCAGTACATAGAGCAATTAGCAACCTAAAGCAATTAGTAATATTCTTTCCCCACAATTGAAAAGTACTTTGGAAAATTAGCTGGTATGGGATTGTAATTTATTCAAATAAAAAGGAACAGCCTTAGTGCCATTTACTTTATGAATATGCTGACAATTTGTGATAATAGGCAGTTATACTAACAGTAAAAGGGGTGAAATGAGGGAAAAAAGAAAAGGTGAAGGTGATGCAGATATGGGATACACTTGAGTGCTATGTCTAAGCCTTTAATGATTTGTGCCTCTGCCAAAGTCTTAATGTATGTTGAATGGTTCATTCGGTCCCACTTGCTCTCAATAGTGGTACCTGGTGTGCTGGATTTGGCTGGGATGGAGCTAATTTCCTTCACAATAGCTGGTATGAGGCTATGGTTAAATTTGTGCAGAAGAGAGTGTTGAGATGTCAGGATGTTGTAGCTGTTGCTGAGCAATGCTTGCACAGGGACAAGGCCTTTTGTGCTCCTCACAGCACCCCACCACTGAGTGGGCTGGGAGAGCTGATCCCAACTGACCAAAGGGATGTTGCAGACCATATGACATCATGCTCAGTATATAAAGCTGGGTGCAGAAGAAGGGGGTGAGGGAATGTCCCTGTTCTTTCCAAGTAGCCACTATGTGTGAGGGAACCCTGTTTTCCTGGAGCTG